>JARPMJ010006945.1:2500-47707 GCA_033366665.1 Phoxinus dragarum
CACACACACACACACACACACACACACCATGAGTCATCCAGTTACACTAGCTAATGAATCCCACAATCCTCTCTGGCCGCCGGCTGACGTCTCCGCCAGAAACATCCCATAATGAGCCCGACAGCACAACAGTGTGTTTGCAGAGGAGAGACTGCACACGTGTGTGTTACACTCAATCTCAGTCACTCCTGTTGGTTTTCTCCAAACACCTTACGACAGATATTCCTACTCACTTCTGGTTTTCAATGATTAAACTAAATGATGCATTGAGAGAGAGTAACGAGAGAGAATAAGGTCATGTTTATAATCTCTACAGAACAGTTGAAAACACTGTTAACTGGTTAAAGAAGAGTCTGTGTAGAGTAGAGAAACCTTGTTATTAGCGACACTGGTGGCCGCTCAGTGAACTGCAGCATTAGACACTGAACGTGATTTAAAGGGGTCATGAACTGGCTTTTACATTTTTTTAATGTTGTCTGAGGTCAACTGATGACGTTCGCTTGGTTTTTACATTTAAAAACATCAAAATTAATAATTAATCGGCTATTTTCTACCCTGGTTTTGAGCCTAGCTCCTGAAACGCTCGGAAGACTTGGAAGTAAACGCCCACTGCTATGATTGGATAACAGTTTTGCATATTATAATGAGTTTCATGTAATGTGTGAGTCGGTGGGCGGGGCTAAACAGGCGGTGTTGAAGTGGGCGTCGATCTTCTTCTGCGGAGGCGGGGTTTGATACCCTGTGATGTCACAGATCCCCACTCTGGAAAACCTGTCGTTTGATTTCATCATGTGCCTTTCTGTTTTATTAATTGTATTATTATTGTGATTATCAGTACATTTTAGGGTATTTTGGTATATATATGGTATATTGTATACTAATAAATATATGTTTATTAGTTGTAAAATATACAGACACCAATATGCCTGAAATATTGTCATCTTTTACTGTGAATTCCTGGAAACCTCAGTTGCTGGATTTTTTCCTCGTAATTTAAAAAACAGGATATTTATATATTTATTACTGTGTGTTTTAGAGGTTTTACTGAGTCTGATGTGATTCACTGACCTGAGGGATTAATGACGTCATATTATTCACAACCTTCCCCTCTAACTGCAGTGTGTGTGTGTGTGTGTGTGTGTGTGTGTGTGTGTGTGTGTGTGTGTGTGTGTTCACCCAGACCAGACAGACTGACTTCATCACACACTCCATCATAGCCTGCGTTGTCATGATAATTACACTAGTGTGTGTTAATCGAGGAATCAAGGCCATGCAGCAAAACCAGAGAACGCCTGCGAACAAAACCAAACCACCGATTAGTGGAGACACAACAAGAATATTCTTTATGAGAGGCTAGATGATAAAAAGGTGTGTGTGTGTGTACTCTCAATAATATGTGGATCACAACACACTGTTCTTCGGCTTTACATCATATAGGCTACTGTCTGAGAAGAACTAATGCCACTAAACACACACACAAAACCATGAAAACAGCGAAATACTGTGACCCACATCATGTTTAACATGCAGAGAAAACACACACACACACACACACACACACACACACACACACACACACACGCTCTCTCTCTCTCTCTCTCTCTTTCTCTCTCTCTCTCTCTCACACACTCAAACTTTCTCACTGTCAGATACGGTACGATGAAAACAAATAATCACAAGCCCAATAAACGACATGCACGGGCATTAGCCTTTATGCAAATGAGAGCTGTTGACAAGGGGACCCGTCACGTCTCCACCGCAGCTCGGCTCATAAACACGACAGGATACGTTTATAAATGACGCGCAACAGAAACGGGAGATTTTCATCTGATACTGAAAGAAAATGAAATAATCAGTGATAAGCAATAGAATCAAGAAGGAAAATGCATCTGTTGAACAGCAAGCATGCACGAGTCAGAATATAAGATATAATGTTGAGTAGTGCTGATTAACTGAGCGTTCAGGACCGCGGACAGCGACATCTTCCAGTCTGAAGAGTCAGATGCTTCTCTTTCTGTGCTTCCCATTCATATGACAGGCACTCTTCGTTCTCTTGATGTCGTGCTGTGATTGATGTAGATCAATCAGATAGTGACGTCATCGGCTCATTACTTTACGTGCAAAATTAAAGTTTTGGACGGTCAAATCAGAGCTGATTAATGCCACGCGCGTGCGCAGAGTTCAGGACCGCGGACAGCAACCGTGCAATATCATGAACAATCTAATGTAATGATGCCAGTCATGTATCGTCAAGCAATACACATTTATTACATCCATTTATTTATTAACAGAGAGTATTTTTTATGTATACTTGCATATACATAGATTTTAGATGTAAGAACAGTTTTTTATTTTTTTTACAAAAAGTCAAGTCAAGCCACCTTTATTTATTCAGCGCTTTTTACAATACAGATAGTTTAAAAATCAGCAAATTAACTTGAAAAATACCATTATATTATCAAAGTATCTTTTTTTGTAATACAAAATGGATGTAGCCAAGCATGAATTATTTGTATCAACCTCTATACTGTAAATAAGCAATGCATACAGCGTGTAAAATGTCAAATAAAAGCAGTATTATCCGCTGAAACACGCAGCTGTGTTATTTTTATCCTTAGGTGATATAAAATAGCAGTAACTATTTGTTTAGGTATTTTTATTTTAGATATTGGGCATTTCAGTACGAATGTTTAAATTGTAGTTAAAGGGTTAACGCTGCTTCACAACGTGTTGCTTTTATGCAAATTCGAGATCTAAAAACCCTTCTCAACGCCGTACAAATGTTTGACTTCTCGCCCCGCCCCGCACGAGCGCCTTCACTCACGCCGCCCTGTAATTGGCTGGCCCGGGCTGATTATGCAAATGAACCGCGGGTCTATTCAAAAGGCGCGAGCTGACGTCACGAGTCAGAGTGGCAGCTGACACACGGAGAGTCAGACAGATGGAGAAAGTGAAGGAATCCTGAGGAGAAAACGAGGCGCGATACATCAAGCCGAGAGAGGAGTGTGCAGCTGTGATAGACGGAGAGAGAGAGAAAGAAGAGAGCGAGAGAGGAGTGAATGGTAGAGAGCGGGAGACACAGCGCGCGGGAGGGAGAAAGATGGCCTCGGTCACGGCGGAGAATGGCTTCAGCACCGGCAGAATCAACGGACTCAACAGCGCGATCCCCATGAAAGATCACGACGCCATCAAGCTCTTCATCGGCCAGATCCCGCGAAACCTGGAGGAGAAGGACCTCAAGCCGCTGTTCGAGGAGTTCGGCAAGATCTACGAGCTCACGGTGCTGAAGGACCGCTTCACCGGGATGCATAAAGGTCGGACTTTATCTTTCTTTTGGTCTCTCTCTGTGTCGTTCTGACAGGGTTCTCTCAAAGTTACGAGCTAACGTTCTTCCAGTAACGTCAACTGTTCATTCAAAGTTAACGAACCTTTTTTCCACAGACTGGGATGACGTTTTAACGGGTTTAACGGTCATCAGCATCTCATTGAAAGTTTTTTTCTTAATATTTTCATTTTTTTAATGTATGTAAATGTATAAAACTATACTTAGAATTATTTACATTAAAAAAAAAACGAGTTAAAGCT
Source organism: Phoxinus dragarum (assembly GCA_033366665.1). Lineage (NCBI taxonomy): Eukaryota > Metazoa > Chordata > Actinopteri > Cypriniformes > Leuciscidae > Phoxinus > Phoxinus dragarum. Next base: position 6,086 of record JARPMJ010006945.1, read on the forward strand.
GCTGTGGCCGTGAGGGTGTTTCTTTAATGCAGTGATTGACGTCTTTTCTCTCTTCTGACTGCTGTTATTAATCTCTCTCTATTGTTTATTACTCGTTTTGAAAGTTGGGAAAACACTATTGTGTCTTTTGCTATTCGAGCAAATGGGAAGACACTTTTTTTTTTTTTTTAAGTCTTATTCACTAATGTAGAAGTTTACCCAACTATGACGACTTCCCTTCTGAGAAACCGGAAATGTGAAAAGGGTCCGTAACGTTCTCATTGAAACGTTTTTTTTTTGTTGGACTTTCATCTAACTAACTACTTGTTATCAAACTTTCAACAAGTAACATTCCTATAATGTTGGTAAAATTATCAACTGGAACATTCCCGTAATGTTCCCCTAGCCTTCGCATAAACAAGAAAAAACGTTTTTAAAACATTTATAGAAATAATGTTTCCGTAACTTAATGGAGACGTTTTAAAAAAGAACATGTTATTAGAACATGTTCTTGTCAGCTCGGATCATAGATGTTCATAAAACTATGGAAGCTTCAAGCTTGTGAAAAAAGTCAGATTTGTGAGAAAAAAGGTCAGAATTGCGAGAAAAAACGTCAGAATTATTAGAAAAAAGGTCAGAATTGCGAGAAAAAACGTCAGAATTGCGAGAAAAAACGTCAGAATTGCGAGAAAAAAACGTCAGAATGATCTTTTTTTATTCTTTATTCTGTGGTGTAAACAAGCTTCCATATAAAACCACTGGTACTTCAAACAAAGAACTCGCACTATTAAAAATAAAGGGTCCAGTTAGAAACAAAAATACTTTTACAGCCTGATGATGATGTCATAGAAGAAGATATTTTTAAATAAAAAGCAGTTCAGGAATGATTTGTTATGGTAAAAAGATGATAATGGAGGAAGCTTATTTTGAAGAAGAGTGGAGTGTGTGTGGATCAGAGCAGCATCCGTGAAACACACACACACACACACATGGGCATAACTGAGGAATTTATTAAAGTGTTTAAGGATTATGTAATTTTGAATGCATTAATGTAATAATCTGTAGTTTTTTAAGACCATAAAGCCTGTCTGTATTTATTAAATAATACAGCTCATGTCATTGTTGTTCTGCATTACTGACAGTAACTCACACACAGTTTCCACATGCATTGTGCTTCGATCTTTGTGCATGTTCACATTTTTCATAAGGCAGCGTGTCAGTTTTTTTTTATTCAGTGCAGTTCTGAGCATCAATATTATATATTAGACATTATATATAATCTACATGAGCAGAGGCCAAAATATTTCCATTAGATTCTTATTTAGTCCTTTATAAATCTCTCTCTCTCTCTCTCTCTCTCTCTCTCTCTCTCTCTCTCTCTCTCTCTCTCTCTCTCTCTCTCTCTAATCACAGGTATTGTGCTGATGGTTCCCAGTAGATCAGACGTGTATCATTAAAGCTGTTAGTTTACATTAATAGCCTCGAGTCACGGGGAGGATCGTCACACACACACACACACACACACACACACGCGCGGCCGTCAGCGCAGCAGTTCAGTGTCCTTGACCAAAGAGGAACTATTACGCCCTTTTTAATTTTCTTGAATGTTGATTATTTTCCTCATATTCTCCATTGTTGCGGCTCCTCTCTTCCCAGTCTGCCAGTAACGCTCTGGAGTGTGTTCCCAAAACATCGTCAGCCAACTATGGTCGCAAGTCTCGTCGTAATCATCAGTTCAGCGAGTGTGTGTTTCCCGAAACTATCGTTCTAACGAGCATTCGCGAACAGCATCGCAGAGGTGTGTGTGTGTGTGTGTGTGTGTGTGTGAGCGACAGATCTCTTGTGGTTAGAAGAAGAGTTTCATGTTTGCATGACATGTGGGCTCAATAAATCCTGAGCTTGAGCAGAATAAGCAAACTGACATTCAGTGCAATCTGTGTTATTCAGAATACACGCGTCATTTACGTCTTTTAGTTTGTGGAGAGATTTAAAGTGTAGTTTCTGAAGAGTGCTTGTGTGTGAACGAGCTCGAGTGCGTAAGAACGAGTCTATGAGTGAATCTGGAAATGAAGCAAAATAACTGAGAAAAATATAGAAATATTCCTCAGATGCACGTCTGTGATTTATAGCAAAACTTCTAGCGTTCATTCGATCTCAAATAGATTAATTAACAGCAGTTATCACTCCAACACCTGCGTGACATCATTAACGAACGTGGTTGAACGACCAATTTGCGACACAATATGGTTTCAGGAAAGTCGTGACTAGTTGATTTCTCCAGCGATGCTTCGTACTGTGATAGTGAAGCACGAGTTACGGCGGTGTACGGGAAACACACTCCTGTTTACTTCCTGTCTCTATGAAGCCCCTCCTTCTGAAAAGCACACTGTGCTCTGATTGGTCGGCTGGATCAGTGTGTTGTGATTGGTCGAGCGCTTCGAGTGTGTTTGGGAAATTTCCCGCCCCTTTCCATAACCGCCAGTTTAACACACTACTAACTAACTCAACCAGGCCCCGCCCCTTTATTCTGCATATTAATTATTATAATGAGGAATATTGTGACGTGTTCGTTCCCGGGAGAAACTCAAGACTACAATGAGTTCAGAACACTGACTCTGATATAGAGAAGAACTGGAGCTTTACATGATCATCATCAGCAACACTACACACTGAAGAGATGGAGATGGGATACATAACTCTTTACAGAACCACAGGCAGCTCGTTCTGATTGGTTCCTGATTCAGGATTTGTTGATTTGGTTTATCCACTCGTTGGCATGTGTGTACACCACACACACACACACACACACACACACACACACACACACACACACACACACACACACACACACACACAGGTGTTGGCCTGCGGGGGGGAGATCTTCAGGTCTGACTCCAGATAGATGAGATGCTGTGAACATTCACTTCTGTACAACTGTCACTCAATCCTCTAATGCCTGACGTTTATGAAAGCTAATGAACCGTTATGTGTATTAATATGATAATAGGATAATATAATAATGTTAATATTAATAGGACCGTTTACTGCATTGAAGTTTGCATATGTGTTTTCTGTTGAGTATCATATTTGATTCATTCATTAAGCCTTTGTTTGTGGCCCATATAATATGATATAGTGAGAATAAAAACAGCTCTTTGCAATTTGGTGCAGATTCTGATATTAGTTATATGGCCAAAAAGTGAAATTCTGATGCATTACATTCTGATTCTAATGTAAATAAATGAGATCTGTATAACAGTATAGCAGATACTTGCATAAAATGCACATAAATAACAATATCTGCCAATAATATGTCTTAGTAAGATGATATTTAAATGCTCATTTTTATGATCAAAACCTCTGTAGTTTTTTGCAGAATTGCGAGAAAAAAGTCTGAATTTTTAGGAAAAAAGTAGGAAATGTGAGAACAAAAGTCAGAATTGTAAAAAATAAGTCAGAATTGTGAGAAAAAAAGTCAGAATTGCACACAAAAAAAGTGATGTAAATGTAAGATATTTTTAACAGTACAGCAGATATGTTCATACAATGCATATAAATATCAATATCTGCCAATAATGTCTTAGTAAGATGATATTTAAATGCTTTGTTTTATGATCAAAGTTTTAAAACATAGGCTAATGCAATGTAATACAATGATGATTGAGATATGATCAAATAAACCTTCATCAAAAGCCTGATGATCATATTTCATACTCATGATTTTTTAAAATTTTAGACAGATTATGAAAACCCCAAATTCAAAATTAGAATATTGTGAAAAGGTTTTCATAAGCTGTAAGCCATAATCATCAACATTATAACAAATAAAGGCTTGAAATATCTCACTTTGCATGTAATGAGTCTATATAATCAGGGGTGCACATAACTGGTACGCAGGTACGCATGCGCAACAAAAATCAGGAATGCGTAATGCCACTTGTGTTACTACGTGCCTTTGCGTACTTTAAGGGTAACTGTCGCCAAAATGCAACCTAGGCAGTGTTAATTTAGTTTTTTCACAGACGAAAACTAAATAAAACCTCTTTTAAATGACGACCACGTCAACGAATAAAAACTAGATGGAAATTATTAGGGAGGGACGATTGGGGAAGTGATCCAGTCAGAACTGATTTGCGTTTGTGGAAGATGCGCACATTTGAATTGTAGCGTGCTGATCTACCGGCGGCACACGAGTTGGCATGCGCTTGATCATGTCTCAAATCGTTAAAAAATGTAAACGTCTGGGAGAAAGAGAAGAGCAGACATGGATAGATCTGAATAAGAGTGACGACGCGAAAGAGAGCTTTATTCGGTATGTTTTTCTGTGCAAATACACACACACACGTGCGCGCGACCCGAAGCGTGCAGTCTTGCACATAGACAGCGCGCTGCGCGCAAGGACTGAATTGAGCTCTCTTTCGCGTCTGAATGAACAAATACACACAACATTATGTCTAAATGTCCGTTTTGGAGAGTATTCACGTAAACACAGTCGGTTATGTCTTTACAGAACGTACAGTGCATCCGTGCAATTGGATCTGCACACTCGGTCTTAAAGTGATAAACCTAATGCCTTCTGTACACTAAAATTGATCAAAAAACTAAATAAAAAGAGAAAATTCACTGCTCTTTAATAAGGATTAATTATATTTAATTTATACAAATAAATATATCTGAACAATCAAATAATACTTTACATACATTTTTCCAAAGGTGTTTTCTATAATTTTTGGTAGTTTTTTTCACACTGATGTAAATTTAAGTGTTCGGGGTTTTTTTTTATTAGTTTGGTTTTAGTTAGTTATTTTATGCTATAAAAACGGAAATGTGACGTCATGATGACAGCGGTGGCCACGCTACATATGGGGCGAGTACCAAACACCATCTCCTGGTCCTCACCTGAGTACCTCACTGAAAAAGTTATGTGCACCCCTGTATATAATATATTAGTTTCAGCTTTTAAGTTGAATTACTGAAATAAATGAACTTTTGCACCATATTCTCATTTTTTGAGTTTCACCTGTACTAGCAACAATATCAAAGTTATTCTTACGTTTACTTGATCAATCAGTGCAGATTTAAGGAAGCTCGAGCTGAAGGAGGTTTGTGTAATTACACTGAGCGTCTTTTCCTGGATAAAACCGAGTAAACTATCAGTCAGAGACAGAAGGACTGGAGGAGATTAAGTGCGACAGGAAAGTTTTGATCATTTTGAGGCCTTTGCTGTAATATATGTATTATATAGTCACACTTAAACTGTGACTCTGACGGGATTGCATGAATCTGAAAGCAAGAGTTAGGGTGAGCCATTCAATCCAAACACGCTTGGTTTGGTGAACGTTAAGTTCGTCTTTACAAGAAATGACTCTTATTGTTGTGTAATGACATTTAAGTGTGATTCATCATGTCTCACACACACACACACACACACACACTGAAGGATCTGTAGAGATGTGAATGTCGTGTGTGTGATGGGCTTGCGGTGAGACGTGTGTTTTGACGACTTACATAATGTTGTTTCTCTTGATCTGCTGCCACTGGATCCTGGATCAGCACTTTATCATCGCCAGTCGGGTTGCATTTACTTTGTGTTGGAGTTTTACTGTCAGTGTGTGTGTGTGCGTGTGCAGTGCGTGTGTGTGTGTGACGTAGACACTTTCCCGTAATCAACGGCAGCATGACGTCGACCATCGTAGCGCGCGTATTAGGGATGTTAACCGATGACCGTTTGACCGATGGTTGACCGTATCAACGTTAACCGATCAAAGTTGTCGGTAGTCAGTAAAAAAAAAAGAAAAAAAAGTGATCTCTTAATTAGTTTATTATAGACAGTGGACTAAACGCTACTACAGTTAGCCGTCACATTCCAAGATCTTTTTGTGTGAAGTGAACAAATCCCTTACACTCAATTTTTCATAACTCGCCCGTTTGTACTTAATAAACCAATAAAAACATGTGTCACGAGGTCACAGCGTTTGGGTTCGCGCGCTCACAAGGTTTGCGAAAAGTAAAGGCTACAGGCTAACACACTCGAGGTTAGCGCCAGGGCAGACGACTGGAGGAAGCGTGTGAGGAAGAGTAGTGTGTGTGTGAGGAAGAGTAGTGTGTGGGACCATTTCACCAAACAGAATGACACAGATGTAACGCAAGTTGCAACTTGTGTGATACAGCGCTTAAATATGTAAATACATTACAAATACATTTCAGTGGTAACAGATAAGGTGATCATCATCTTTCTTTATGATTGTTAGCACTGCCTCAAACTAAAGCGGCGTCTCTTCGGAGCTGTCATTTTCTGAAATGAGCCGCGCCATGTTTCAAATTTGCTTCTAACGCTAGACAAACGCCTTTATTTTCAACACGATCACCTTGTGCCCGAACCATTTCGAAACTAAGGAGCCGCTTGTCCGCCGATTACATACAAGCTCCTCGGCGCCGCGTTTGCGGGACTCGTGTTTCACGCTGTTGGGGATTTTAAAAAAGTGACGTGAGTGGAAGGGCGGCGCCTGTGTGTGTGTGTGTGTGTGTGTGAGCGGGAGGCAGAGCGGCAGAGAGATGCGACAGAGTTGCAAAATTACAGGCGCGGCTCGAAATGGCTGTTATTTCATATAGCGTAGCATATTTAAACTAATCAGTTAACCGGTTTCAACCGCCTAATGAGGCTCGGTGGGTCGGTCAAGAATTTTTTTAGTTTTCGCCATCCCTAGCGCGTATTGCAAGCCTAGGAAGAAATTCTAAGGTTCGGCAGAAACCGAACCCCTTTAAAAACCCCAGTATCCGGCCGAATCCTGGATCCCTAGTTTAGACTAATATACTTGAAGGAGAGCCTGTAGAGCTGTTCAAGTGTCTCCTCTTGACATCCAGCGTATAAGTCCTGGGTTTGACCGATGTGTGTGTGTGTGTGTGTGTGTGTGTGGCGATGAGAGGTTCTGCCCGCCGCTGCAGAAATGCCTCTCAGAGGGTCACCGCTGACACACATGGGGCAAAAAACACATTTGCTTTTGATGTTTAAAGCATGTTCAATTAATCTGCAGTGGCGCTGTGGAGGTGCAGGTGTCTGGAAATATGCATATGTGGGGTTTCTGCTATTTGTCCAATTAATGTGATTTTGAATATTGCTGTCGTTTGCATGACTGCCAGACACGTCTCTCGGTATGATTTTTTATTTTTTATTTTTTATTCTTTAACTTGTACTTGCAGACTTTGTTGTGTGCAGTTGTACTCTACATTCACAATTAATGTGATTTTGAATATTGCTGTCATTTGTGAGTAGGGTTGGGAATCGAAAATTGATTCCAATTCTGGAATCGAATACTTGAGGTCAGGAATCAAAATAAAATGTGCTAAAATCATTTTTTTTATTCCTCTTATCAACTATTTTGTGAGCATTATAATGTGTCTTTAAACCCATTGAAGCGTGAGACGACTGTTTTCTGTTCTGCACGTGTGTATCAGTGTATTAGATCCATGCGACTCTTAAAGTCAGCCTAATATTCCTGCTGTCGTCTCGAATAACACTAATCAAACAACAGAAGACAAAGATAAAATTCACTCGTTCTTCACTGAATAACTCTTTTAACTATATTTGTAATGTATATTTTATTTATAAAGTGCAGTTTTGACTACAGTTTCTGTACCTGAAAATCTTAAAACACTGTTTATTGTTCAGTTGTATCTATTTTGCGATTGCTAATTTTTAATTTGTTCTTTTTTAATTACGGAGTGTTCACTTGTCTTTAATAATGCTTGAAATGTATATTAGTTCGGCTAGTTGCTTTTCTAAAGTGTTTTTAAACCACAGGCAAACGCTCCTTGTGTAAGTGTTCTTTAGCCTGTTGATTTATGTTCATGATATTCAGATACAATTAAATGTTCTGCAATAAGACTAAATGTGAATGATATCCAAGTGTTTTAATTTTTACCTTATTGAAATCAGAATTAGGAATCAATAAACAAAATCAGAATTGTTAAAATTCAACCGATGTGATGTTTGCCTGTGCAGAGCGAGTCTCTCAGCATCTCTTCAACATGACTCACTGATGATCCGCTGTGTGTGTGTGTGTGTGTGTGTGTGTTTCAGGATGTGCCTTTCTAACGTACTGTGCCAGAGAGTCAGCGCTGAAGGCCCAGAGCGCTCTCCATGAACAAAAGACTCTACCCGGGGTAAGAGCCTGATTATTTCTCTCTCTCTCTCTCTCTCTCTCGCTCAGCCGGGTCTCGCTCTTTCTCCTCCACTCATAACCAAACTATCAATAATAATGCCAACAAAGCTCTGGTGCTGCTCGCAGCTGATTGGCTGACAGTCTCGGTCTGATTCCTTCATGTTGATCGAGTTTTTTTTTTTAGGGCAATATCTGACTTTTGAACATTAGAATATAAAGATGCTCGTCTCATTTTCTTTGGCTGCGATGACAAATCGTATTTGCATTTTGGATGTGAACAGCAAAAATCTGATTTTGACAATGCCATTTGAATATGAAGACAATTAAACATAAGTGTGTGCTCATGTGTAATGTGTCACACAGAAAGCTGCATATATTTATTTAAAATATAAAAGTTGGCAGGAAAGGGAAGTTGTGCTGGTTTTTTCTTCAATATTATGTCATATATCGAGACGAGAACAAATGTGGGCGGGGCTTGATTGTGTCCGTGTGGAATTGATTGGATGGTTGTGGTTTGCTATTGGCTGATCTCATGTGAGTGACAGGTTGTTGCCCCGCCCACATCATCAGAGAAGAGAAGCTGCAAGAGGAAGTTATTCTGATTCAAGATTACTAGGAAGATGAATTTAAAACAATAATGAAGTGCATGTGAATAAAATAAATACATTTTGATTTCATGGTGACTTTAATGTACATTAGGTGTGCTTTGAACAGTGACGGTTGAAGAACTTATTGATGCGAATGCATAGATTTAATACATATAAATATGAAATTTGTTGATGATCACCAGAAACTGAGATTTGAGCAGAGAAAACTGTGTTGTCTCTCGATGTGAGCGTGCTGTAGCGTGTCTCTCTCTCTCTGCTTCCCTCCTGTGTGTTCGACAGATGTATTATGAATAGGCTGGATGTGTGGATGTGTTCCGAGGTTCTGCTCTTCCCCGGAGAGCGATCACTGTTCAAACCTGCAGGGAGAAAGTCCGTGTGACGGGCGGAGAAAGGAAAGAAAGACTCGTGTCTCTGCACTGGAGATCGATCATCAGTTTGCAGTCCTGATGAGTCTCTCGGGGAATTACCATGTTCTGATCTACGGGAGAGAAAAAACATGCGACCGTTTAATCAAACGACAAAAACAGCTCGTTTTGATATTGCGGCAATATGACGTCAACGCATAGTTGTAAACTAAATTTGAACACAATGGGAAACGAACAAAGACATAATCAGTAACTAAGGAACTAAACAGAGAGAAGAAACGGGAACAAACGGAAAAAGAACAGGGAACACCGTATCAAAATAAGTCAACAGAGCGGAACTAGAGATGCACCGATTACAATTTTCCTTGAGTACCGATACCGATTTCATTTCTCTAACCGCTTTTCAGCACACAAATATTTATTTTTTATGTATTCTTTTTATTTATTTATAAAACACCATGTACTTTTACCCAAACTGAATAATAAAAACAAGTTTAAATGGTTACATTTTCTATAAATATTTGAGTCTTCGTTTTCTTTTCTGACATACTCCAGCATTTTGGGCACTTTTTGGGTAAATTCTTATTTGTTTTGTCCATCAAAAGTGTGTTCACTTTAATTAAACGACGCTCCTGCTCGCGGGGTGAACGCACTCTTTGATTAGCATGCACGCCGGAAAAAATACGCGCTGTGAAAACGGCCGAAATTCACAGGTTTCCTACATGTGTGTTCCGTGTGCACGTGTGATGCTGATGTTGCGCGATGTTACTCATGCGGCGCCCGAGTGCATTTGACCGGCATAAAATGGGCATACGCCAGACTGACCAGCCGGTCGCCGATCACATGAAAATCGGCCAATTCCGGTCACCAGCCGATCAATCGGTGCATCTCTAAACTGACAGTACTTCAATAGGCGTTTTTTCTGAAACGTTCCAGTTTCAGTTGGATCTTTGTCCGACATTTAAAAAATGTTATTAATGTTTCAGAAACATTCTTGTAATGATTGCAAAATGGAATGTTCCCTTTATGTTGGCATAATATTAGCAAGACTTTCTTAGGCTCCGATCATACCAGACACGTTTTTCAGGTTGGAAAGCACGAGGCGCACAGCATTGACCCGATCACACAGAACGAGCAGTGTGCTGCGTTTGTTATGTTGCTAGGCAACCACCGAAACAGCTGTCCTGTCAGTCAAGTGAACGTCAAATCAGCTTTTTATTCACTTTATTTACTTTCTGTTAACATTGTGGTAGTTACGGTTCGTGAAGTCGTTAGCTCCTGGTAACCCACGAGAGCAGCACAAGTGTATCCTCCATCATCACACTCTCGTGTGTGTGTGTGTGTGTGTGTGTGTGTGTGTGTGTGTTCTCTCTGCTGGAGTCTCGTATCAGACCGAACACATTAGCGATCGCGCTCAGAGGTCACGCTGTTCTTTTATCCTCCCGTGACCGTCAATTTGTCCAGAGAGTGAAATTTGTCAAAGTCCAGCACCAATGAGGACCACATGCCATGACAAACAACACACACACACACACACTGCTGGACAGAGAGAGAGAAAAATCTTCTGTTTTCATCTTTTTAACGAATTCTTTGAAAGTTGTACGGTCCGCAGGGAAGCGGGTCAGTGACCTCACGCTTGTAAATATCGGCCAAATAAACCGCTCCTGAAATGTCATCAACGCTTTACACATGAAAGGGGAATATAAGATCAGAAGGACATGACTAACGCTAAAATGTTGTCAAGATTAAGACATTTCAGGATCAGTAAAATAAAAACTAGAAAAATGTAAATACCAAATGTGACCCTGGAGCCGCACGGGTATATCTGTGGCAATAGCAACTATACACTGTATGGGTCAAAATTATCCATTTTTCTTTTATGCCAAAAATCATGAGGATATTAAGATCATGTTCCATGAAGATATTTAGTAAATGTCCTACCGTAAATATATAAAACATGTATTTTTGTGAGTGAATGCAGCACAATCGTGAACATAAATGCACAACTTTAAAGGAGATTTTCTCAATGTTTACATTTTTTTGCTCCTCAGATTCCAGATTTTCAATAGTTGTGTCTCGACCAAATATTGTCCTATCCTAACACACCACACATCAGTGGAGAGATTATTTATTCAGTTTTCACATGAGGTATACATCTCCATTTTAAAAAAATGACCCATGTGACTGGTTTTGTGGTCCAGAGTCACAATTATGCAGTCCAACATTCATATCCTTTGGTATAATATAGAAACCTGGAAAATGAACAGAAATACAGTAAATGTAATACTTCAATTTAAAGTTTAATTTAATTGACTTCTCACTACTAAACTTCTGCTCACATGTACCAAACTAAATATCTGTATGTATGTATATATATATATATATATATATATATATATATATATATATATATATATATATATATATATTTATAAGTTTATTATCTTCAAAATGGATCAGAACATTGATCATTATTAACCAGAAAAAATAGGAAATGATTTAGGCCTAATAAAATCAATACAATCAAGTAGGGGTGTGACGAGATCTCGTGCCACTAAAATGTGACGAGATGTCTCGTCGACTGAAAAGATGTCTCGCGATATCGCCATAATTAGAATAGAATATGCCACCGCAACATTCACATTACGGTGTACACCGCGGCACCGGCCGCGCCACTGTCGTTTTGCGATTGTAAACGTCTACTCTGCTCATCCAGCACGAGTTGCAGTCGCAGTTCACTGATCGCGTTACGATGGCGGAGGATTTGTTGCGCAACAGAGAGTCGATCTGAGATGTCTTAGGGCGGTTCACACAGAACCTTTTTTTCCATTCCAGTGCGGTACTTTTCCATTGTTTTTCTATGTAAACGCGCTAGACGGATGTGTAACCTTGCGCTCGCGTCTTGCATCTTTTGCAGCGTCTCGCGCATGACACAGCGTTCTAAAAACGCGGCGCTCAAGTTAAAATCAGTTCCCCATTCCACTGCCAGCGTATCGCATTTTACACAGCAAAAACGCATTCTGTGTGAATGGCCCCTTATCTTAGAACGCGCGTTCAGCACCGCCACTACGGAGTGAAAATGAAAGTAAAACACGATGCGCGCAAATTAGACTGCATATTACAATAGCCCGTCTCCCAATATCAAACCTATCTCTGGATACACTCTGTTTTGGTCTCCGCTTGCACTTTGAATACAGAGAGAGTTGGCCTACTTTGATTATGGTTGCACTTGCACTTAATTATCGTTTGCACTAATAAGACTAAGAAAAACTGTTGTTTTATACAGTTTTTATTTCTATTTTCAATTTGTGAAAAGTAGTTTTATTTGGAGGTCACACAGCCTCAGAAGTTCTGGAAGCTCATAATGTACAGTAAGGTCTGAAGAGACTCGTGTGAAATCATACTTGAGAGAAGCTAGTCAGTTGAGTTTGTGGTAAAACCTTTACAGTGCTTCTATATTGTTGTATTTTAATGTATTTGATAATTCATACTCAAAGTAGAACTGAAATGACATTCATTACAAGATGATTTAGTTACAACATTTCAAAATGCACCTGCAGACTATTTTTCCAGTCATGAATTTTGTCATTGAGGAGTTCTATCAAATATTGTGCAAAAATCTCGTCTCGTCTCGTTCTCGTGAACCCAATCTCGTCTTTGTCTCGTCTCGTGAGATAAGGGTCTCGTCACACCCCTACAATCAAGCATTATTATGAGCTCTCATGTCATTTTTCAAATGTTTAAAAGACAATTCAAGTCATTAATCTGCCTGTGATTCATCTCGTGTTTATGCAAGAGACTTTTATTTTGACAGGATCCTCAATGTTGACATTTATATCCAGTGTCGCTTCATGTTTAAATAAATGTTAGTTGTGCCAACTAGTTCCTGCTTATGAATGTACAGGCCATCTTTCTTCATTTAGCCACGTACAAACACAATCAGTCCGTGTTATGATGTAATCGTTGGTCACATGACAAATGTTTGAGCCCATTGGCCTCTTATTTTTGGAGATTGAGATATTTGCATCTCTCATTGATTAATGAATAAAGTATTAATATTTCCCTGTCATGCTTTTGTGCTGTCATCATCTCTGGTTTTGCGTTTTTACTGGTTTTTATAAAAGCGTGACACTTTGCAGTTGCTGTCTGTTTGGAAGTGCATTAGACTTTGCTTGCGTCTCATTTATTGCACTGGAAATGGAAAGTCTGGTTGCATTGCATTGTGGGATGCAGTAACCGTGTCTTTTGGCAAATGCTGCAGGTCCGGTTTGTCTTTAACGGACTCCGGACTTTACTAACTCATCTTACAGACGTTCTGCTTTAGTCTGAGTCTACTGTCAATCATCTGATGGAGATTATGAATCCTGACAGATGATAATGCAGCGATCTGTGATGTTGCTTATTCTCGTAATCTCTGATTTCTTTTCTCTGAGTATTTCAGAGCATGTCGGAAAGGAAATCAAAAATGAGATTTCTTTAATGTTGCACTTGATTCTCCCAGAATGCACTGAGAATAAACTGAGAGCAAATCGAATCTTTTGCCTCATCTGTCTCCCGAGTTTCAGAAAAGATCCAATAATGTCTCAAACTGCTCTAATTTTCCAAGATACCAAAGTCTGCAAGTCAATATATATATTTTTTTTACTTTTTATTGTTATTTAATCTCTGCTGAAACTTCTGGGTGAATGACATCGCTGAGATCTTCTTTAGTTCTCCTGAGCAATGAGAGAAACATCGGCACAGTTTTCCTTGTTGTTTGTGTGTGTTTTTAAGTCCTTGTGCAAAGAAACACACACACACACACACACACACACACACACACACACACACACACACACACACACACACACACACACACACACACACACATTTAGAAAGTCTCTGCATTTGTGGATTTGTAATTCCAGTAGGAAAAGCACATAATGGGTCAGAACCCGATAAACCCCGGCCGGAGACTCTGGGATACAGCAATAACTCTCAATATTCACTTGATGAGCGTCGTCTTTAAATGCATAAATGTAAATACTGTATCAAAATAAGTGTGTGTGTGTGGGTGTGTGTGTGTGATGGGTAGGTTTAGGGGTAGGGTTAGTGTGTGTGTGTGTGTGTGTGTGTGTGATGGGTATGTTTAGGGGTAGGGTTAGTGTGTGTGTGTATTAGGGCTGGGCGATATGTAAAAAATATTTTATCGTTAATCGCCTTAAAAAATCTCGCGATATCCGATAATATCGTCTACCCAAGCCCAACACGCCCCGCCGGAGACAACGCTATACCGACATACACCGTTAAAAAGACATGTTGAGTTTGGCTGCACTTTATCTAATGATAGCCTGTGATTTAATTAGTTTAATTGAATGATTGAAACGTTAAAGGTTTTACTTTGGTTAGTTTGAGCTTAAACGAGCATAAAACATTAGCTTTGCTGTTATTTTAGTGTTGCTAATAATTTCCACACTGTTCTATCGCATGTGTTTGAAACGGATTTCGTTTCGCGAGGAGAAATGTTAAATATAACTGAACTGAAGACAATTTGGTGATTGTATTGGTGAATGCATGTTGATGTTATAGGAAGGTGTCTTGTCTATTTGTTTTTAATAAGGTCCGATGTTTCTCTTTCTTTCTTTTTTGGCGGTATGCTACGCATACCTATCGCCTGATTTAATGATGATCAGTTTAATTTCCTAATATGTTGCGCTGTTTTTAAACTTGTATTTAAACTATAGCCTATATTTATTATTTGTCTAAAATTAGGAATTAAAAGCAAATTTTTTCGTTCTGCATGAGCAAAAAAGTTTTTTCCCCCTCCTCCTTTTTGGTCTTAGAGTTCCAAGTTCACCTTAAGCAGTTTACGAAATAAAAATGATAGCTTTATTTATTTAGAGACAGAAGTCATTAAAAGTTATATTTGGATATTATTTAGTTTCTTTTGTTATTTATTGTTATTTAAAGCAAAGTAGGCTATAACGCTTCCAATAGGCTATGGCCTGTAACGGAGCTGCCAACATTGTAAACTCCGAACGCGTGCATGAGAGATTCAAATCAACGAAATTTCTTCATCCGTTTGCAATATAACCTCATTTTAATTTTAATTACAATGGTCATGTTTGTAGGCTATATCTGAATTAACAGGATAGTTTTTTTTTTTTTTTTCGTATGCAGAACAAAATTGTATAAAAACGAATAGCATATGAATAAAATAAAAATAATTTAAAGATCAAGAAATCCAGAAAAAAATGTTAAACAAAATTCCGAAAGAAAGGATAAAGGATGTATGACTGGGAACGCATCTCAAGGTCCCGGCTAGGCTGAACGATTAATTGCATTTGCGATAATATCGCGATTTGATGAAACGCGATTTTGTAATCGCAAAAGCTGCGATTAGACTCTGGTCACGTGACACGCGATCGTAAAGCAGTCTGCACTGCAGATGAAGCATCAACTTGGCACGCTACGCATATAGGACTGGCATAGGCTCCAGGAAAGAACAGTTTGTTTAATTTATGTGATTGTGTTATAGATTATCTTCAATGATTCAGATAATTTCAGAATCGAGTTTGAGCTTAGTTTTAAACACAGATGCGTGATGACGCTGCGTGCGCTTTTTAACAACCGTATTCTGCTTGCTTCTAATTCCTCTGTCACACACATTCGAACCTTCCGAAAAATAGTCTTTCATACAGTTCGGAAAAGTTGAAGCGAATTGGACATTCGCGGGCTTCATTGTACTACTAGATCGTATGGCACATATGCGCTGTGAAATACTCGCGCTTTCACTAGTAGTGCGCGGTCTCGCCCGCCGGTATTTTCCTTACAAATGCTCTATAAAGGCATCGTATGTATTTTGGAATGCAGTTGGCTTATATATTAAAAATAAAAATATGAAAACCATCGACAAAAGCTGCTTTCAATTTCAAATACTCACGTCCGCTTTGTGAAGAGCGCTCTCACATGCGGCTGTGAGCGACTCTGTCTACGTGTACTTGCATTTCAAAATGCGTTTATGACGCGAAATTAATGTAAACAGTCAGTTATTAAACAGACAGGACAAACCACATCTTATATTTCAAAAGAGATCTGTGCATTAGTGTGAAGCAGCTTATCGTATGTAAACTGATAAAGAAAAATCACTGAATCACAGCTCTTGATTAGAAAACATTCAGACTACTCTTAAATACTGAAAGCACTCTTTGTTTATTGCTTGTAATGTTTTTTCCCCGCTTTATTGATAGCTTTTATGTTTTGAAGATATTCGTTGATATAGCCTATTTAAAATTCTTAACATGTAATTGTATTAATTTCGTTTTTAAATGTGTAATTATTTTTAAAAGTAGCCAACTTATAATTACATATGTAATGAAATAAATATTTGAAGTTTTATTAATAAGATTAATTAATAAATAAAAAAAAGTTGATCGGCTCATGAGGTGCCTAAAGATTCCCATCCATATTTTACAATGATTTATTGCTTGTGTTTGTTAAATAATATAAAAGATAAAGAGCTTAAAAAATAATCGCATATTAAATCGCAATCGCAATATTGGTAAAAATAATCGCAATTAGATTATTTTCCAAAATCGTTCAGCCCCTAGTCCCGGCTACACACACTTATGTTGCCGTTAGAGCAGTCAGCACCGAAAAACGGGCATATAAATGTTAGTTAAAGTTACAAAAGTTCAGTGAGTTATTTTCTTTTTCCTTTGTTTTTTGATCATCATTAATGGTGGCAGCGAGTATTTTTCTTTCTCAACTGAAGACAAAATCGACTGTGTTTACGGGGATATTAGAACTTGAAAAAATGTGTCTACTGACGTCTTTCTGTGGTTGAAACAATAATTCTTCTGTTGTTTATTCATGTTTATTTGATTCTATAAATTAACTAAGGATAATTGTGAGATATAATTATGTGTGTATGTGTCCGTGCACTATGTGAGAGGCGGCTCGTTGTTTGAGTGCGCAGCTCAGAACACATCGATTTTGTATTCCGAATCCTAACTAGCCTATAAAAAAATATTTAATTCATATTATTGCATGTGAATAAATATGTATAACTATAGTGCTATGTGAAAATATAGGCTATGTCATTTTTTTTAATATAGACGATTATCGTCTAGAAACGAATGTTATAATCGACATCGCGATACTTGGGAGACATCGTCGATATACGATAATATCGTCATATCGCCCAGCCCGTGTGTGTGTGTGTGTGTGTGTGTGTGATGGGTATGTTTAGGGGTAGGGTTAGTGTGTGTGTGTGTGTGTGATGAGTATGTTTAGGGGTGGGTTTTTTTTTAGGGGAGATAATACACAGTTTGTACAGTATAAAAACCATTGTCTATGGAATGTACCCATAAAACATAATAACCCGAAGTGTGTGTGTGTGTGTCTTTGTCGCCCTCATGGGGGATTTATGGCTTATTGTGTCTCATTCCACAGACATTCTCCCTCAGTTTCTCAGTTCTCCATCTCTCCGCCTGTCTCACAAGAGCTGCATTAGGTGAACACACACACACACACACACACACACACACACACACACACACTTTTATATATATGTATATATAATACCACATTCTTACCGTCTGACGATTTCCAGTCGTGTGTGTGTGTGTGTCCGCTGCTCCTGCTAATGGAGGTGAAGTCGTTATCAGAGCCGAACGCTGAACCCGCGGGTCTCGGTTCTGCCCGTCATGTGATCTGAGCAGCAACAGCTCATTATCACCTCGTTCAGAGCGCCGCGCGTTTATTAAACCATCCTCTTACAGCTTTTAAGCCTCACCTCTGGTCCCTTTCAGAGTTTGAGCGGCGACTGCGAGAGAAACGTGACGACCACAGAACAGCCTTCAGCGCAGACGAGTGTGTGTGTGTGTGTGTGTGAGAGACAGAAATTAACATGATTAGGAAACAAATGGGCCGATTTGGCTCATATTGGCAGCGCTGAGCTTTTTTTAAAGTGACAGAATATTTAATAGTTGTGATTCGAGTTTCTTGTGTCTCCCAGCAGGCCGAGAGAAATGTTGATGTCTGCTATTATATGATATATATCTGATATGCTGCTGATAGTGGAGTTGTCCGGTGTGTTTAATGTCACAACTAACTTTATCTGGACAATAACTTTATTCTCGAGCTGCTGTAAAGCCTAAACACTCTCTGTTACTGTAATCTCCTGTGATCTCTGTAAAGCTGCGGTGAAACACTCTATACTGTTAAAGCGCTGTATAGATGAAGGAGACTTGACTTGACTAATGTGAATCAGTTAGTTCAAGATCAGGAAAAGCAGATTTCAGGACACGGTGTTTTTTTTTTTTTTTTGATACATGTTTTATTGAGTTACAGAATGTTAATGTACAGAGATAGATAGTGAAAAAAAAAAAAAAAAAAAAAACATCACTCAGAACACTTTTTTTTTTTTTGATTACCCATCACCTCCATCTCCCAAAAGTACATTCAGAACATACATAAATAGTCTAAGAAAAGTGCAAATCAAAATCCAATAAAAAAAAAGATATAAAAGTAGGAACAAGGACGCAACGTGTTTTTTGACTATGAAATTAATTAAGCAACATGCATTTCAAGGGAGTTTGTTGGCAGGCGGCCACCGTACTGTGTGAAAGGAGCCAAAGCATTATACAATAGCCAATCAGAAGAGTCTCATAAAGACTGTCTGGAAAACACAATTTTTTTTGATGATGATGATTTTGTATTTTATTGTGGAAAAAAGTACAATTCCTACATGATTTTGCATTAACAGGGAGACAAACATTGTCCTTTTGATTGTTCTACCCAGTTCATTGGCTGATGTTTTTCATTTGCAATTATAAGATGATAAAATTATAAGATTAAGTTTATAAGTTATGGAAGCTTGTTTTTTAAACATTTTAAAAGATAATTGCGACTTTATATCTCACAATTGCGAGTTTACATCTCGCAACTCTGACTTTATTTCTTAGAATTGCATGTTCATTTCACGCAATTCTGACTTTATAACTCCCAAAGTCAGAATAAAGTCAGAATTGTGAGATATAAACATGCAATTCTGAAAAAAGAAATGTGAGAAATGTGAGAAAAAAAGCAATTACCTTGTTTTATTTTTCCATAACTTCCATAAAAAGAGGTCTAATTTATCTGAGTTTAGGCTATATATGTTTGCTATATTTATATTGTACACTACAATTAAAGATTTTCCACAAGTTACTTTTTTTTCTTCTGCTCTAAATTATTTGATCAAAAATGTGAAACATTATTACAATTTAAAACAGCTGTTTTCTATTTGAGTAATTTAGTAATTTAATTGAGTAAAAGTGTAATTTATTCCTGTGATCATCCAGCATCATTACTCCAGTCTTCAGTGTCACATGATCCTCCAGAAATCAGTATAATATGATGATCTGATGCTCAAGAAACATTTATGATTATTATCAGTGTTATAAACAGATTCAGATTTGTGTTGAAACTGTTATTTTTTTTTTTTAGGATTCTTTGATGAATAGAAAGATCAAAAGAACAGCATTTATTTGAAATAATATTTTGAAACATAAATGCCTCTTTTGATCAGTTTAATGCTGAGCCCAAACGTTTGAACGGTAGTGTACATGTAATTTAATATTATATATGTGCATTATACACTTCTGTAATTTATGCATTTGTTGTGTTTTGACTTGTTGACTTGCGTTGTGTTTCTAACACTGCAAGCGCATGTTATTTTTACATCAGCATTGTGTGTTTGATTTGAATGTTGTTGTTGAACATTGTTTGTTTTTAACCTCCGCCTACACGATCCGCGCTCCAGATCACGTCAGCTGAGGTGTGTGTAATAAACGCTGTAGGATCTGCTGTGGCGGACGCCGTGTGTGTGTGTGTGTGTGTGTGTGTGTGTGTGTGTGTGTGTGTGTGTGATGGGCGGCTGGTGTCTAAATAACTCCAAACAAACACACTGATCGCAGCTGAGACCCTGCGGCGCGTCACACTCATATCGGCTCTCAGGGACACGAACACACACAAAAATACACACGCGCTCGGAGAGAAACACACAGAATCGGAAGGACGGAAAGAAAGAATCCTGATCAAAGCTGAACCTGATGTGGATTTTGCTTGATCTGTTTGATGTTAGGGTTAGGTTATCCCTCATTGTTTTATTAAATTAATCTTGAATCAGAATAAGTTCCTCTTACAGCTTCTCTTCTCTGAAGATGTGGGTGTGGCTATAACCTGTCACTCACATGAGATCAGCCAATAGCAAACCACAACCACAAATAACATAATTCAAAGTTTGCAATATAAAGCAGCATAACGACTGTTTGAGTGAAAACGGAATAATTTACATAAACATAAAGATGTCTTTGGTGCGTCTCTTTTGCTTTACTAACAGCAAGACTAAAACCTCGTGATCATGTTCTCCCGTAGATGAAAATGAGCACTAAATATAATCTTAAAGTCACCATGAAATCAAAATTGAGAGTTCTTGTTTTTATTCTATTCCTGTAATTCATCCATGCACTTCATTATCGTTTTAATAATGTTGAATCAGAATAACTTCCTCTTGCAGCTTCTCTTCTCTGATGATGTGGGCGTGACTATAACATGTCACTCACATGAGATCAGCCAATAGCAAACCACAACCATCCAATCAAGTCCCCACGGACACAATCAAGCCCCGCCCACATGTGTTCTTGTTCAGACGTTTTCTTAAAGGGCCAGCAGCCAATTTTCAAATGGCCAGAAATAGAGATAGAAAACTAAATGACCTGCAAAAGGACACGAGTGTAAGAGACAAGCTCCTAGTTTCTTTTTTCCTCCATCCCTCTTTCCTCTCTCGGGGTGATTTGACAGACGTGGATTTGAGTGATTGACAGCTCTCTGACCAGCGGCCCGAGTGTATAATCCATGAGCCGTGATTGGCTGGCAGATTGATGGGCCTTTCAGGTCTTGTGGAACGACTGTCACCGACCCGACGTTTGTTCCCAGGAGGATTCGGGAATACTGGGAGAGAGTCTCTCTCGCTCTCTCTCTCTCTCTCTCTCCTGAACACACACACACACATCTACCCACTAAAGCGCGACGGCTCGTTCACCTGCTCAATCTCACGTTAATCCGTGACAGTGATGACATCCGGCCACTCCGAGTTTGACTCCACTGTCAAAATATGACGTGAGCTAAAACTGAAATTATATCTGTGCCTCTACGGTCGGCATACACGGCCCGTCTCCTCGGCTGATGTTCAGTCACGCTGATGCGAACCGTGACAAATGACCTCGCCGGCCCAGAATACAGGAGACCGGCAGAGGTGGAGAGACACGGGTTACGTCAGCTTAATGTCGCTTAGCATGTGGAAATCAGGAAAGGTTTATAGGAATAGTTCTGTCATCGTTTATTCATCCTTATGCCGTTCTGCGTAACATTCTCATTTTCCACTACATCTCATCAGCAATTTCGATGTTGGCCCCGCTCTGCATCAGCTGACCACTGAGGAGCGGATGTACAGTGACGTGACATCAATGCCAGATTCAGACAGTGCTTTCATGCTGAGCCAAAGACGGACGCGCTCGTCATGTATCACAACTATTTCAGTATTTTTAACCACTAAGTGCCCTATTTTAACGATGTGAAACGCAAGTATCAAACGCGAAACGCAAGTAACTCTGTGGGCGGATCCCGGCGCTGTTGCTATTATACCGGCGGGATAAACGACTCTTGCGCCCGAACGCAAATCTAAATGTGTTTGTTCTGAAGTCGCTTCATTATTCATAGCTGTGGTTTGGGCGTAACGTGAAATAAACCAATCAGAGCGTCCTCTCACATTCCCTTTAAGAGCCGGCGCGCTTGTTCCACGGCGGATTGCTATTATAATGGCGGATTGCTATTATAACGGCGGATTGCTATTATAACGGCGGATTGCTATTATAACGGCGGATTGCTATTATAATGGCGGATTGCTATTATAACGGCGGATTGCTATTATAACGGCGGATCGCTATTATAACGGCGGATTGCTATTATAACGGCGGATCGCTATTATAACGGCGGATTGCTATTATAACGGCGGATTGCTATTATAACGGCGGATTGCTATTATAACGGCGGATCGCTATTATAACGGCGGATTGCTATTATAACGGCGGATCGCTATTATAATGGCGGATCGCTATTATAACGGCGGATTGCTATTATAACGGCGGATCGCTATTATAACGGCGGATTGCTATTATAACGGCGGATTGCTATTATAATGGCGGATTGCTATTATAACGGCGGATTGCTATTATAACGGCGGATCGCTATTATAACGGCGGATTGCTATTATAACGGCGGATCGCTATTATAACGGCGGATCGCTATTATAACGGTGGATTGCTATTATAACGGCGGATCGCTATTATAACGGCGATTGCTATTATAATGGCGGATTGCTATTATAACGGCGGATCGCTATTATAACGGCGGATCGCTATTATAACGGCGGATCGCTATTATAACGGCGGATTGCTATTATAACGGCGGGTTTGCCGGCGCACAGGAGCGGTTCACAGCCGAGGAGACCGACGCTCTCGTCAGGGCCGTAAAACACAGAGAAGTGACATTGTATGAGGATGATGGAGAAACACACACACATTATCTTCGGTTAAACAGGCGGATAATAATTTGGGTAAATGTGTTGCTAGATTTATTTTTTCACATCTTCACGGACACAACAATGATTTCCCTCGTGTGTTAATATTTTTCCATGTAATAATGTATGATTTGCAAAAATGAAAACTGCTGCGTCTGTTTAGATTAGAGAATCAAAGTGTGTGTGTTGTTTACACGCTACATAATGGCCAAGTACGCGCCCTTAAAATAGCATCTGACTAACGCGCGGCGCCGCTGTCTTTAGACTGGGTTTCTCCTGGTCAGCGGCGGAACTGTTTTCTGAAACTGCAGAATATCACCAGGGAACGTTTGCGCCGGAACACACTCCTCTTTTCACTGCCCACACTTTTTCAGCCCAACCCTAATATATTTAATTCATACAGTGAAAACTAAGCAGTGTTTTATTTTTACATTTGATTATTCAGTTTTTGTTGTTAAATAAACCTAATATAGGCCTTTCTGAAACCCTGAACCCACTGATGTTAAAATAACACTTCTTATGCGACAGTAAAACACTGCTGTTCACTTCCAGAAGCTGTAGGGACGTTTTCTTGCCACAGAAAGAATGTGAAATGCGTTTGTAGGTTATATAATAGATCATTTAAGTTTATTTGACACACTTTAAGCATTATCGTATTGCATATCAAATATCGCATTATTTAATGAGTTATCGCATATTGCATTTTTCTTCGATATCGTGCAATCCCTAATGTTTGAGTCGATTACAGACTTTGGTGTCTTGATATGACATTGAGACATCTTATTAAACATGACGATGTGATTTCCGAGGTGTTTTTCCGAGGTTTCGATGTGATTTCTGAGGTGTTTTAGAAAAAAAAACACTGTTTGCTGAACTGTGATATCAGACCTGGGTTTGTTAAAGGGGTCATGACATGGGTTTTTTTATTTTATTATTATGTTCCCTTAGGTGTAATTATAGTATTACTATAGTTTTTTTTTACAAAAAACTTTTAAAATGTAGTGATTTATGACCTTTTCCCACCCTGTTTCTCATCCTCTGATTCAAACAGTCTGTTTTGGGGGTGTTTCCCCTTTAAGAGTTCAGTGTTAACGCCCACTGTTATGATTGGCTAACGTCAGTGCCTATGCATCAATTATTAACGCCCCCAGCCAGAACATTTGCGGATTCGGCGCAACTGTTTAGTAGCGGGTGATGCATGCGAAGCGATGGCTCTTGCAATGATAAAACCGTATTATGTTTGAGCCGGAATCAGAGGAAAATGAACCATGACCACAACAACGAAGACTGGATCAGCCCGTGTCCACATGGAAAGTGAAACTATTTTGAATTAATAAAAAAATTGTAACCCGAGACACTTGAAAACGGATTATTGTTGCCTAATTATCCTATAGCTTAATTTGCTAACAGTTTAACATTATTTAACTAATTTCAATGACATGATAGGGTGTACCACGGACAAAAATGCATGCACAGACAGGCCATCTTTGAAGATGCAGCATTGATAAAGGCAACATTTTTAATTTTCTATCACATGTAGGCCTAACGTACTAGACAGGCGACATATTTTCAAGATTCTCTTACAAATGTGTTTATATTAGCCAGTGATAAAAAGTAACGTTAAGTTTGCAACGTCGTTTTGAGCCCAGAATAGTCGGCACGGACTTATCTTTGAGCAACAGTTTTCTAGCAAAGCCAGCATCATATTGGGATTTTTTCTCAAAACAGTCATCCTTAAAATGTATAGAGCAAACACTTACATTAACACTGCAGTGACTGGGACGTCCGCAAAAAATAAAGTGCATCCATTTTTCCCTGACGTCTGGATCTTTCGGCAGCGTATTCAAAGATGTTGTTTGCCCACAGCAGGAACAGCACATCTGCGGCATCGTCATTTCCCTGTACACAGACCCACTCGCTGTCCGGCGACTGAACACTTCTGAGGCGCGCGGCGCGCGGCGCGACAACGATACGAAATGAGCGTAGTTGTCTTGCGCTTAAAGCGTAGTTGTCTTGTGCTGGAGGCGGTCATATGCAAACGCTGGTACGTCACTTCGTACCGTGACGTCACTTCTTACCATGGATCCAGAACGAGCTGTATTTAGAGCTTGATTAAATAAATGATTCGTTTATAATGGGGAGGACGTCTTAAGCTATGAAACTTGCAGGACGTTTTAATGGTACAAAGACCTCTTATATACCAAAAGATCAAGGCAAATTTGGTTTCTCATGTCATGACCCCTTTAAAGACGGCAGCAACAGACGGGGAGTTTTTTCCATGTAAAATCACATTTATATAATGATTTAATCCAATCATCTCTTTCCCCCGTCGTTCGCTCCGATCCGGTCTCGGCGCTCACTTTAACGAGAGTCTCAGTAATTAATGCTTAATGAGGTCGAGGGGTCGGACGGCATCTGGTCCGCAACAACCGGCTGGAGATCGAAGAGTTAATGTTCATTCGTGCTCTTATGAACATTTAGTTTTTTGATCATTTTTATTTCTCAGACAGCAGAGCATACTGGGTTCAGTTCCCAGGGACCAAAAATACAGTAAAAATTGTGAAATATTATTACAATTTAAACTAACCGTTTTCTATGTGAATATCTAGTAACTAGGGATGCACCGATTGGGAAATTCTGGGCCGATACCGATGTTTAACAAACCAACTTGGCCGATGCCGATATTTTTTCTTTTTGTTATTTATTCCGTCTTTTGTGCCACGGAAACATACAAGTCTTTCGGCTCTTGATCACACTATCCTAGAATGAGCATAAATTCAATCAGACCAATTTATGAAACAAAAACAACCTTTAATGTCACTTTCTGGTTGACATTAGTGATAACCTTATTTATGACAAGTTATTTTCTGAAAAATAAGATTCAAAATCCTTTGACTGCCAACTAATCAATGAAAAGATTGTTTCAGTTTATTTTTCTGATAAATAAAAAAAAATTAAATAAAAAAGTGTAAATGCAAAAACAAGTGAAATAAATAAATTATGTTATTAAAATAAATAAATTATGTTATTCATAAATACAAACATAAATAGGGCTATCTTTCACCTTGTGTATTTCTCATACAGAATAAAACATTACAGTGTTTCAGAACTCACAGGCTGGTACATGGGGCATCTTATAAAACAAAAACAGTACCTCCACTTCTGATCATTAATGACACATAAGTCACCTGCTGTATCTCTGGCTTTCTCAAACGGCGTGTCAATTGAAGTCTGCGTCTTACCGGGGGTTTGCGCTTTCTTGGCGGCTTCATTTTTCCGTTTTTGGTCAGCTTGCAGGTAATGACATTTGTCGTGTTAAATGACTTTCTAACAGCCCCCGCTCTTGAAATTTCAATGGAACACGTATTGCAAACTGCAAAACGCTGATCTTTCTCACGACCGCCATCTTCTTTGTTTAATCTAAGTTACTGAGGACGGAGAGTGCGCAGGTGCCCTCTTCCGTCTCGGTATCTCCCCCCGCCCAAATAAAAAGAGGGAGAAAAAGTTTCTCCTGAGCACAGCGTTCATGACACATATAATCATCGGCGAATGTCATTTTTATTTCCCGATGGCCGATGGCAGTTAACGAGGCAAATATCGCCCGTTACCGATGTTCAGCCGATGCATCGGTGCATCCCTAATAGTAACGTGTAATTTATTCATGTGATCAAAGCTGAATGTTCAGCATCATTACTCCAGTCTTCAGTGTCACATGATCCTTCAGAAATCAGTATAATATGATGATCTGATGCTCAAGAAACATTTATGATTATTATCAGTGTTGAAAACAGTTCAGATTATTACTTTGATGAATTCTTTGATGAATTATAAATGTCACTTTTTGAATGGTAGTGTATATGTGAGAGAAGGACCGGCTCGAGTTAAAGGGCACCTATTATGACATTTAAAATGTTCCTAATGTTGTTTAGGGAGTCCCCAACAACAGTTTTACATGCATGCAATGACAAAATACACTTTTGTTGTCGTATAATAAGCATTTATTTTTACCTGATTTGCTCACCGACTCCCAAATGATTCGTTCAACGACTCATTTTTCCAAACCCCTCCTTTGCGCGACGCAAATCTGCGTTGATTGGTCAGATGACCCAGCAGTGTTTACAGAGATAATACTTACTGTTTAACACGGAGTACAATGATGCTTTTATCAATTAAATTGTGTTATAATAATTATTATAGTCCACTGCTTTGTAGTTTGTAGTAAATAATTTAAAATAAGATAAAGAATTTAATGTTATAGCGAGCATAGCCCAGAGTTCATATTGTAAAAGCACAATCAGTCTTTGTTTGCGTTAGCCCGATGCATAAACATAACGTTTTTACAAAAAAAAAAAAAAATAGTAGGTATTACTCTATTCTTTAAGACAACTCCGAAAACAACGACAAACACTTCACATATCTCAATACAATTGTCATTGAAGACCTAGAAGCTAAACGGTGCTTACACAACAAACAAAATAATTAATAAGTATGCTACATAAAACATAAAAGCAACAATTATTAATAACACTTACAGGTTGTGATACGGAGGAGGAAGCTGATGCAAATACACTTGGAACTGAACCTTCCTTCATCAGCTGGCTCGCGAATCCAAGTTTGAGTGCATTTAAGTTGGTAAAGCAATCGTCTTCAAAATGACGCGAACAAATCACAAGGCTCGGACTACACTTCTGTGGTATAGTTGTATATATGAATTGTAGCCACTTAGTCTTCAAATGCTCCTCCTTGGGCAGATGAAAAAAGTTTGCTTTTGAGTCGCACTTCAGAACACAGCGTCTCGTCGCCCTGATATTTACAAGTTTTCCCTGCTGGCCTTGGAGCGCAATAAGTGGGCGTATCGTATTCAAATAACTTGACAAGTTGACGTCATCTAGTCAGAGAAAAAGCTTCGGTCTTCTAATGCTGCGTTCACACCAAGCGCGAATATGCGTCAGGCGCGAGTGATTTCAATGTTAAGTCAATGGTAAGGCGCGTTTACGCGCGTCTGGAGTTCTTGCGGCGCGAATGAGGCGTTTGGCGCGGCGCGGTAGACGCGAATTCGCCTCATTCGCGCGTCTAGTTCGCGCGAATGACGCGAATTGAGCGTTTGGCGCGTTTGGCGCGAATTCGCGTCTGCCGCCCGAGTTGAAAAATCTGAACTTCTGCGTCAAATTCGCGCCGCGTTAACCAATCAGGAGCCTGCTTGATGTTGTGGCGGCAGGCCCGCCCAGAGTCATTCATTCAAAATGGAGGAACGTATAATTTTAGCTGTGAGCAGTCGGCCGGAGTTGAAAAAAATATTGATAGCATAGCAAATACTGTATTTAAAATAGCATATACATTTACTAACCGAAGACAGATGGACAGGCGCTCCGCAGCTGGGATAGAGCGCCTGTAGTTGGTGTCCTGGAGGGTGATCCTCGCTCCGATGCGGGACAGCAGGTCATCAAACTGGGCGCGGGACAGGCGGAAGTACCGCTGAAACCGGCCGTCATCCAGCCGCAGCTCTTGGAGCAAATGGTGAAATTCGCCAAACTGGGTTCGCCTCCGAAGGGTCTGGTGGACCCAAATACGGCGACGATGATCCCTACGCCGCTGTTCTGCTCTCCAGAGTAAATACAGTGCGGTGACTCTCTCGGTAAATGATCGCTCATCAGACATCTTGTAAAAAGATGGCCGCCAGCGGGTCTCGAAACTGACTTTCGCCTCTTGACGCGCGTAAATTTCGCTTCAAACTTTTTTTTTTACGCGCGTCAATTCCGCTCTTGACGCGCGAATGAACACAAAGTGGTCACGCGAATAACCAGACGCGGCAGGCGCGAATTTTGACGCATATTCGCGTTTGGTGTGAACGCAGCATTACGATTCATAAAAATGACTCCGAGTCGACTCTTACTTTTGAAAGACAATAACTTTATATACGGTGCACTTTCATATTTCAAACTTTGCAGGATGTTTTTGTTCACTTAGATCTATGTTACACGCTACATGAAAGGTAAATTTCAAAATTCCATAATAGGTGCCCTTTAAATGTTGATACTAGCTTGTATATAAAAGCCCTTTTCACATAATAATATCATGTCAGACTCCAGACTCCAGCATTATCACAGCGATTGCCAGGAGCAAAGATACGCAGGTCACGTTCATCCATGAGTGCATGAACAACCCGAGCAAAGAAATACAAGAATCATCTCTCTCTCTCTCTCTCTCTCTCTCTCTCTCTCTCTCTCTCTCTCTCTCTCTCTCTCTCTCTCTCTCTCTCTCTCTCTCTCTCTCTCTCTCTCTCTCTCTCTCTCGTGCCGCACAAGTCCTGAAAAGTGAAGCCAAAGCATCTTGATCGCCCCCCCGGTGGCTGGTCCTGGTATAGGTCATAATCCCACCTCCCGTGTTATTCAACGGGACGTAAATTACACTTCAAATATCTTTTTTTCAAAGGTGGTTTCTGTCGTTTGCTGTCGTTTTTATCACGCTGATGTAAGTTCAAGTGTCTGTTTTTAAAATAAGTTTGTTTTTAGTTTGTTACGTGATGCTATAAAAACGGTGGTGTAACATCATGATGGACAGCTGTGATTGACAGGTTCTCTGAGTAAAGTTTTTTTTCGGGATCTTCGGAGGACTGAGGAGATATAGACCTATAGAAGAGAGAGGAAAAACAGAAAAAAAAAAAAAAAACCTAACCAATATCCAAAATACCAATAAAGTATGTAGGTCAAAATGTGCCAAACTATATTGTATACATAACTTTTTTTCATATCTCCTCAAACCACACACTCACACACACACGCACTCAGACTGCACTGAGCTCATTATCGAGTCTGTTGGATGTATTGATCTATAGTTGAGTCATGCCTCTGTTTCTCAGTTATTTCTCCAGCGGTCGGTCAGTTTTAGCGTCTGTGCATCGAGCCGCTGGTAATCAGATCTTCTGTCATCACTGGACACACGAGGGGCTTTTAATGAGGAAATGTGTGTTTGAGAACAGACTTAAATTAGTCTGGTTAAGTTAGGTGACGTTCGGAGTGGCTCGTACACCATCATCATCATCGTCATCGTTTTGAAGAACTAGATTTCACAGTTTAACGGCATCAGATCTGATTGAGGCATCTAGTATCACTTTACAATAAGGTTCATTAGTTAATGTATGAACTGACAGTGAACAATACATTTGTTACAGTATTTATTAATCTTTGTTAACGTTAGATAATAAAATACAGCAGAAGTAATGGAGACAGTGGGAATTTTGAGCTATTTAAAACTCTCCTTAATGGCTGAAGTTTAACTGAGGAAGAAGAGCTCATCGATGAGATCATCACAGCCTTTTAAAGGATAATTCCGGTATTTAACACCTTGAGTCTATATTGTAGTTTGTTTTGGATGAACAAGAGTGGTGGACAACATTTTTTTGACTGTGCAACTCCCCGAGTGGTTAGTGGTGTGTGTTCGTTGATGATTATAAACAATATATCGTCGCAATGTATGATTCCAATCCGTTTATTTTGCTATAGTGGAACTATTTTTTCAACAATGGGATTTTACAAAATGACGAATAAAACACGACAGAAACTGTATTTCGCAACTTTTTGTTTCTGGAACATCAACTAACATCACTAATCACTCGGTGAGTTGCACAGTTTTGTAAACGAACATTATTGGCTGTTTTAATGACATTTTCGGACATGCCCATTGACTCCAATGTTAAATGGGTCCATGGCCAATTCTATTATAGTCAAAAACTCGAGAGAGGAACCATTGTCAAAAAAATGTTGTCTACCACTCTTGTTCATCCAAAACAAACTACAATATAGACTCTAGGTGTTAAATACCGGAATTATCCTTTAATGATGTTCGTTTTAAAGGGGTGGTTGATTATGATTTCACTTTTCTAACTGTAGTTAGTGTGTAATGTTGCTTTTTGAAAGTTCAGAGTAAAGGGAGATATTTGCTTTTAAAGAAATAGTTTTTTAAGGACTACAACAAACGGCTGGTAGGAACTACACAACATTCCTCCTGTGTTAGTGTAACGGAGGCCAGCTAGTAGTTGCTGTGCGAGTAAACCTCACTTCTCTGATCTCAATAGGCGCTCTAGCGACAGATGCTAGAGGTGCAGTCTTTAGCCTCCTTGTTAGAGCGCCTGACTCTCATGCCGGAGACCCGGGTTCGAGACCCGCACGGAGCGGGGTGAGTAGGACCCGGGTGTAGGGGTTACATTAGTGACATCACTAACCCTAAAATTTACATAACCCCGCCCCCTGAACACGATTTATAGATTATCAAGACAGAATATGCTAATCAATGACTAGAAGATAACTACACATAAGCTTCATAAATGCATCAACTAACCATTCAGAAATGTCCTGTTCTTCTACATGTTGTCACTGTAGATTCTAAAAATCATGCTTCCCCCATAATTGTTGAATCACGGAAGCTACACCTGATATTTTGCCAAGAGATTTATTATTTGAACATGTGTCATGTGTCAGACAGAGAGAAACACAGGCAAATAAGAATAAGGCTACATGAGAGGAGGTCTTCATTCTATATTTCTCTATTCCCCATCATGCTAGATGTAAATGGTTCCTGGGTTTCTCCTTCCTTACCCCATAATCTCTATGTTTCCTCCTTCCTCTCACCCCCTCATCATGCCTTAATGCTTCTCTGAAGTGGTACAGTACGATCTAGCTTATATACATCACAGAGAGACTTGCAACTTCCTTGTAAGGTAGGAAAACATATTGCTTATGTTTAAAGATGTAATGTCTACCTAATGCACATGGTCAATCCACTATCCACATTAAGAAACTATTTCTTCAGTGTATACATTAGTGGTGTATACATTAGTGTTATACAAATTGTACATTTGCATCAGTTGAAACATTCATTTTCTTGCAAAGAGCATACAAACTGTACACATTTGAAGTATCATCATCATTGGAACATCTCCGCTAAGTGAACATTGCATACCTCTAAGCAAAATATAACTTTACCATAACTCTACCCAACACACATGTACAAACATAGTCTGACTTCACAAAATACATTATGAAATTATAAAGAAAATTAATAAAGGAAAATAATACTAAAAAATAACATTAAACAGTCAATTTTTCAGTCTTCAGTCACTTCTTCTTGAGTCTCTCCATCATTGTCTGACTGAAATGTTCAGTGTGTGTGTGTGTGTGTGTGTGTGTGTGTGTGTGTGTGTGTGTGTGTGTGTGTGAGGTAAAAGGACACAAGCTCTTGAAGCTCCGCCCCCTGTGCCGGGATCAGCAGCTCATTTGCATTTAAAGGGACAGACACAAAACGGTGTGTTTTTGCTCACCCTCAAAAAGTGACGATTTTAACATGATATATAAAAATATCTGTGGGGTATTTTGAGCTAAAACTTCACACACACACTCTGGGGACATCAGAGACTTATTTTACATCTTGTGAAAAGGGCATTATACCACCCCCCCCTTTAATGTCTCAATTTCTTTTTCTGCCTCAATCCCCATATAAAGAATCTCTTTAATGTCTCATTTGTTTCTCTCAGATGTTTCAAACTGCACAATGATCCTTTTATAGCTCCAGACTCTCACTGTATGATATAACTATCGATATATAAATTATGTCGTGTTTTTATTTTTCCTACACAATATTAAAAAAAACATCTGAGACAAAACGGATCAGTAAGTTCTGAGATTTTTAATTCTCCACAAAACACTGATAATGAGATATTAATTCTGATGGCTAAACGGCTAAATGCAGTTGTTCCTGTTGTGACCTTTACTTGAGTGACAGAAAGCATCTGTCTGTTGTTGTCCCATCATGCATCTCTGCTGTCGCCCGACCGGAGGGATGTTTATTACTCAGACCGGCTGCTGTGTGTTCATGCATCTGCTTTATTCAGGGACATTTGGCTCAGTGACCTGAAAAACTGTCTAACGCAAATGTTTGCTAAAGTTAGTTAAAGTTAAAGACTGATGCACGCTCATTCCTTAATGACAACGGTTCACCTGTATATTAAACATGTGACAAAATCACACAGAAACATTCTAATCTCTTGTCTTTTCAATCACACATTTTCATTATTTTTGTGTTGCAAATATTCTCATTATCACAGAAGTACTGGGATAAAAGTTTATAGTTGGGATATACAAATTAAAGGGGTCATGACATGGGTTTTTTTATTTTATTATTATGTTCCCTTAGGTGTAATTATAGTATTACTATAGTTTTTTTTACAAAAAACTTTTAAAATGTAGTGATTTATGACCTTTTCCCTGTTTCTCATCCTCTGATTCAAACAGTCTGTTTTGGGGGTGTTTCCCCTTTAAGAGTTCAGTGTTAACGCCCACTGTTATGATTGGCTAACGTCAGTGCCTATGCATCAATTATTAACGCCCCCAGCCAGAACATTTGCGGATTCGGCGTAACTGTTTAGTAGCGGGTGATGCATGCGAAGCGATGGCTCTTGCAATGATAAAACCTTATTATGTTTGAGCCGGAATCAGAGGAAAATGAACCATGACCACAACAACAAAGACTGGATCAGCCCGTGTCCACATGGAAAGTGAAACTATTTTGAATTAATAAAAAAATTGTAACCCGAGACACTTGAAAACGGATTATTGTTGCCTAATTATCCTATAGCTTAATTTGCTAACAGTTTAACATTATTTAACTAATTTCAATGACATGATAGGGTGTACCACGGACAAAAATGCATGCACAGGCCATCTTTGAAGATGCAGCATTGATAAAGGCAACATTTTTAATTTTCTATCACATGTAGGCCTAACGTACTAGACAGGCGACATATTTTCAAGATTCTCTTATACAAATGTGTTTATATTAGCCAGTGATAAAAAGTAACGTTAAGTTTGCAACGTCGTTTTGAGCCAGAATAGTCGGCACGGACTTATCTTTGAGCAACAGTTTTCTAGCAAAGCCAGCATCATATTGGGATTTTTTCTCAAAACAGTCATCCTTATAATGTATAGAGCAAACACTTACATTAACACTGCCGTGACTGGGACGTCCGCAAAAAATAAAGTGCATCCATTTTTCCCTGACGACTGGATCTTTCGCAGCGTATTCAAAGATGTTGTTTGTCCACAGCCAGGAACAGCACATCTGCGGCATCGTAATTTCCCTGTACACAGACCCACTCGCTGTGCGTCGACTGAACACTTCTGAGGCGCGCGGCGCGCGGGCGCGACAATGATACGAAATGAGCGTAGTTGTCTTGCGCTTTAAGCGTAGTTGTCTTGTGCCTGGAGGCGGTCGTATGCAAACGCTGGTACGTCACTTCGTACCGTGACGTCACTTCTTACCATGAATCCAGAACGAGCTGTATTTAGAGCTTGATTAAATAAATGATTCGTTTATAATGGGGAGGACGTCTTAAGCTATGAAACTTGCAGGACGTTTAAATGGTACAAAGACCTCTTATATACCAAAAGATCAAGGCAAATTTGGTTTCTCATGTCATGACCCCTTTAAAGTTTTCAGTAGTGATCAAAATAGAGTAAATCACCTTTTGAAATTAACTTGGCACTTCAAATAACGAGTGTATCATTTACATCATTACACCAGTAGGTGGCGACAAGTGACCGTTAAAAACGTACTTCTCATTGAATCATTAATAAACAAGTGCAGTCTTTGAGTAAGTCATTGAATCGTTCACTTAACTCATTTTTTTTATTCATTCTGATTCATTAAATATTTTAAATAAACTGCAGCAATTAACATTTTGTCAGAACCTTTAGTAAATCACATGTTATTTTGTTAATTGTTTGTTCAGAATCTTTATTTCAGTTTGAAACTAAAAATAGTGATTCTCAATTTCACAAGAATCGTGCTTCTCTTATTGATTTTAATCTTAAATTTAAAAAAATCTTACATTTTCAGTTGATGTCTGCCATCCAATAATTGCAATAAGCTTTGTGCTGTGATACTTCTGATATTAAACAAAGTCTCAGCTTTCAGAATCCTGTCAATTTTATCATGGAATTCAAACAATAAATTAATTGATAAATTAAATTAAATAATCAAACTTTAATGTGGCGTGACAGATCGCATATCAGTTAAATTATTTTGATAAATAGAAGCACTATATTACATATTCATAATAATTTTCATAATCTTGTTTATTGAATGTTTGAATAAATCTCTCATGAAAACAAGTTTTTACAGGCACTGTTTAAATGTTTACTTTTCAACTTCAAATTGGAGTAGAAACATCATTATATCAAAGTTCATATCATTTAAATGTTTGCATACGTTTTTATGTGAGTGTTGGTTATTATATCTAAAAGTAAATGGCAATTTAATTTAATTTGGACTTTAGTTGGTCATTTTAACCTTTTAATATTATTATAGTAATGTACAAACTTATTAGTTTACAGCTTCATTTGAGGATGTTTTCCTTAAGAAAAAATTACTTGCACTCTACTCTAAAAAATGCTGGGTTGTTTGGGTCAAATATGGACAATTACATTTTTAATTACATTTTTAACCCAACGTTTGGGTTTTGTCCATATTTGACCCAAAATTGGGTTGATACAACCCAGCATTTGGATCAAGAACTGAATTTGAATTGATTGATGAAATCTGTCAATGCCCAGCTCATTTTTGTTTTGCAGTATCTGTATTTATGATATTTCCTGACTGAGCCTCATCAAAGCCTTTGACTGAAGCTCTCTCAAATATTATGTGCTTAATGAAGCGTTTTAATGATCAGACGCCCTCGTGACACTCGATGTATCCGCTCAGACTCAGGAAACGCTTCATAATATAAGATGGAGAGACTTTTCTTTTCCTCCAGGTGTTTTCCTGCATGGTCTCCGATTCCTCCTGGGAAACACATCAGTGTCAAGCGTCGAACCAGCGAGTGTATCGTCACTCACAGCTCACCGTGTGTGTGTGTGTGTGTGTGTGTGTGTGTGTGTGTGCGTGCGCGCGCGCTGTAAACAAACAGAGGGAGGTCGAGACGCAGACTCATTAGTGATTGTAGCTGTGCAGAGATCAGGTCTGAGACACACACACACACACACACACACACACACACACACACACACACACACACCAGCCCTCGTCCTGCTCTCCCTGCTGATAATTCTAGCATAAACCAGGATGAATTCCGGTTAAACTTTATTTCGATAGTCCACTTTAGACATTCTCTAAAAAACTTTTCATTCACTAAGTAACTTATATCAAATAAATCTTGAGTGTGTTTGCTAAGGTTTCTAAGGGCCCTATTGTATTGTTCTGTAACACAAGTATCAAACGCCGAACGCAAGTAACTCTGTGGGCGGATCCCGGCGCTGTTGCTATTATACCGGCGGGATAAACGACTCTTGCGCCCGACGCAAATCTAAAATGTGTTGGTCTGAAGTCGCTTCATTATTCATAGGTGTGGTTTGGGCGTAACGTGAAATAAACCAATCAGAGCGTCCTCTCACATTCCCTTTAAGAGCCGGCGCGCTTGTTCAATTTTTTCACATCTTCACGGACACAACAATGATTTCCCTCGTGTGTTAATATTTTTCCTTGTAATAATGTATGATTTGCAAAAATGAAAACTGCGGCGTCTGTTTAGATTAGAGAATCAAAGTGTGTGTGTTTGTTCACACGCTACATAATGGCCAAGCACGCGCCCTTAAAATAGCACATGACTAACGTGCGGCGCCGCTGTCTTTAGACTCGGTTTCTCCTGGTCAGTGGCGGAGTTGTTTTCTGAAACTGCAGAATATCACTAGGGAACGTTTGCGCCGGAACGCGCTCCGCTTTTCACTGAACGCTTAAATTAACACTGCCGTGACTGGGACGTCCGCAAGAAATAAAGTGCATCCATTTTTCCCTGACGTCTGGATCTTTCTGCAGCGTATTCAAAGATGTTGTTTGTCCACAGCCAGGAACAGCACATCTGCGGCATCGTAATCTCCCTGTACACAGACCCACTCGCTGTCCGTCGACTGAACACTTGAGAGGCGCGGGCGCGACAATGATACGAAATGAGCGTAGTTGTCTTGCGCTTTAAGCGTAGTTGTCTTGTGCCTGGAGGCGGTCATATGCAAACGCTGGTACGTCACTTTGTAGCGTCACTTCTTACCATGGATCCAGAACGAGCTGTATTTAGAGCTTGATTAAATAAATGATTCGTTTATAATGGGGAGGACGTCTTAAGCTATGAAACTTGCAGGACGTTTTAATGGTACAAAGACCTCTTATATACCAAAAGATCAAGGCACATTTGGTTTCTCATGTCATGACCCCTTTAAAGTCTAAGTCTGTACTTTTTCAGCTGTTTTAAAGTGCATACTTAATGTTAGTGGTTTAATCAAATCACTGTGAGCACTAGCACTTGAAACTGAACCAGAAGTGTCATGTGATTCTCTGGCAGAGTTAGTTTCATGTTGTTTTGATTTGTTAATTTCAGCGATTATGGAGGAGTGAAGACACACACATGACAGTGTCCGTCCTCTGCGCCTCACACACCAGTGTGTGTGTGTGTGTGTGTGTGTGTGTGTGTGTGTGTGTGTGTGTGTGTTGCTGATATATCATTCACCAAGGTCATTCTCAATTAGGCTATTTGTTGAGCAGATTCGCGTGGTGCTGGTTTAATCATGCAGACAATGAAGACAACAGCGACAAAAGGGAAATAAATGAGCCTCCCGTGTTCGCATGCAGACGTGCAGCTGAAGCGCTCCATTTAGCTGAGCGTTTATGAGTCCGTCTCCGTCTCCGTCTCATCACACTCCCCTTTCCATCATCACCGGTTGTTCTTAATATGTCAGCAGTGGCAGGTGGGTCGAATTAGTGAGAAAAATCAAATTTAAAACCGGAATATGGCCAGCAGCCATTAAGAGTAGCTCGTGTCGTGTGTTAAATGACAGCTGTCATGACAAATCACCAATATTTGTCGGCCTGGAGCTGGTTTTGAGCCCCGCCGGCAGTCGTGCTTACAAATGCAGCGGTTAATAAATTGCAATCTGGGGCCGTTTAGGTTAATGAATTATTTCTGCTGGGC
Organism: Phoxinus dragarum; assembly: GCA_033366665.1. Lineage (NCBI taxonomy): Eukaryota > Metazoa > Chordata > Actinopteri > Cypriniformes > Leuciscidae > Phoxinus > Phoxinus dragarum. The sequence goes on from JARPMJ010006945.1 coordinate 43,813, forward strand.
AAAACCTGCTAATGTCCCGTCATCAACTTTAGGACGAAGAGTCACATTGCCGACGGTGTCGCTCAAGTCACTTGCATTACAAACTCTCAATGATAATGAATGGCTTCTGTCTGGTTTATCAGTGTGAATCTGCTTAATGTGTGTATTAGTGGGATTTTGCACCAATGAGATTTCACTTTGCATGTAGAATGTAATGAAAACATGATGATATGATAACATATGATATTGCATATTGCTGAATAGGGGTGTATATCGGACAGTTTATCACAATATGACATTGATTCTCTCAGCCAGCGATATGATATTTGCCGATACTAGGGGTCGACTGATATGTGAATTTTAGGGCCGATACCGATTATTACGGATCCAGTAGACCGATAACCGATATTTTGAACCGATATATAGCCTATGATGTAAAAAAAATAATTAATTTAATTAATCAATTAAGAATATCAAAGGGTTTTGACAAATACTTTCTTTAAATGCCTTTAAACATATCTTTAAATCTGAGAACTGTTAAAGGAGAACTCCGGTCAATTTTAACATTGAGCTCAATTTTTTGTAAATTTGGAGTGCTGTCAATACAGAGAACAATGACAAAAATCGGTGTTCCCTACACAGTGTTATCCTCTTTTTAAAATTTGCACCCTATTGACTTGAATGGGGCAAATTTTAAACCTGCTTTTATTTCTCTTATCATCCTTGATGTGTCATACAAGTCACGCGTGTGATCATTGGTAACTAAACCTATGCGCGTGAACTCGACATCGACTACTTTGGACTTCGACCGAAAACAGGAACTAAATACAGGTCTGTGCGCTGGCTGATATAAAATCATTTCTATTAATATCTTTCACATCTACTGCAGTCAGATTCACTCGTGTTCACTCTTAAGGAATCACTCAACATGGCTGGGTACTTGCATGACACATTAAGGATGATAAGAGAAATAAAAGCAGGTTTAAAATTTGCCCTATTGAAGTCAACAGGGTGCAAATTTTAAAAAAGAGGGATAACACGGTGTAGGCAAACACCGATTTTTGTCGTTGTTCTCTGTATTGACAGCACTCCAAATTTACAAAAAATTGAGCTCAATGTTAAAATTGACCGGAGTTCTCCTTTAATATTAACATTAATAATTATAATTAATGTTATTTATTTTACAGGATGCTGCACCCAGCAGCATCATGTAAACATTTTGTAAAACTTAAAGACTTTATTTTAATGGTTAGATTACATTTTAGTAATCAAAAAGCATTTCTAATTAATTGAAATCATCAAACTTATCCAATTTATTTACAGTTTAACAAAAAATTACATTTTAGGGCCCTATGTTGACGGGTTGCCGAGGAGATCTGTGAGATTCTGTGTGTTTATGATATGACGATAGCTTTTCTCAGTTGAAGTGTTAAAAAAAAGCTCATAAAGTGACTCAAAGCGGCTCTGGAGATGATGTTTATGCAATCATGTCCTCATATAATGATGCGGCTGAGGGCTCAACACGCGTGGCTCCAGTGTGGTGTGTGTGTGGTAAATGAAATCACGCGTCGGCGCCATTCAATTTATAGACACGTACGCAGGATTCATATTTAAATACACTTTTTTTTTTTTTTTTTACGGTTTAAAATTCGATTTGATTTGTACTGACCTGCTTTTTAAGGCGAGACACTACAGGTGAATAGGGTAAACACATTTAAATAGCAGATATCACCATGGAAATCTGAGTTTTGGATAAAGCCAGGTTCAAAATTATTTTTTCATTGTGTTCACATATTAAATAGGAAAAAAATTACAGGGGGGTTTATGGATATCGACTTTTGTGATCCAGTAAATCAGAATATACTGTCAATAGCCTAAAAAAATTATTTTCACCATGTTTTTTGGAATAAAATGTTATATAAATCAGGCTAGGAATAATATTTTCACAAATCCCTCTGTAAATGTCTTCATAATCTAACTTGGTACAAGACTGAAAAGTGTGGTGTATATAGGTGCTACTCAAGTGGAGATTTCAGACTTGGAGTAAGACTTCCGACAGAGGTGGCTGCGTCAGAGCCTAAATATAGCGCATTTCAAAATTAAATAATTTTTATCGGCAAATCGGTTTTGAATATGGCCGATACCGGATAACCATAAAAATGCATAATATCGGTTGCCGATAATCGGGTCGACCCCTAGCCGATACCTCCAAAAAAAATCTGCGCTACCGATTTCGAGTTAGGGCTATATCTATTGATATTTAGATATTATGTGCCAAGTTTACACAACCAGTTATATTTTTATGAACACACAAATGCAACCAAATTATATTAACATGAACATTTAATTAACTCTTTGAAGAGTTCATTTGCAAAAGCAGATCACTCCGTTCTTGTGCATTTCATAAATCATGTTTTTTTTTTTTATAAAATTGTGCATTCTAATATTAATCAAACTGCAGCTGGGTTGTTTTGATTAAGTAATAATAACTAAAAACAAAATACAGGTAACTTCCAAAACTAAAGTTCATTGAAAGTGTTTTTTTTATATTATAAAAAATGTGTTATTTAGGAAAAGCAGATAACTCCACATTTCATGTTCAGAGTTAAACAAACCAAAGTAATTGCTATGATATATAATAAAACACTCGGGTAATGTTTGTAATGTTTAATCTCCTCAGCTGACAGACGGCCAGGTTCCCTCACCACTGTAACGGGGCCCGCTTTAGGAAGGGTGTGTGAGACTGTTTCAGCTTTTAGATATCATGGGTTCATCGAGTTCATTGAAATGATCCATTATCGATCACGTTTTAGTTTAGTGACGAAACTCCTCTCAGCTAGCGCGTCTTTCAAAAGTGACTAGCAGCCGTGTCACCTGACCTGTTCTTCACTGAATATCTTTTGTAACTATATTTGTAATGTATATTTTATTTACAAAGGTGCAGTTTTATTTTAAATTTGATTACAGTTTCTGTACCTGAAAATTGTAAAACACTTATTTCAGTTGTATCAATTTCTTTTGTTCTTTTTTAATTACGGAGTGTTCACTATGTCTTTAATAATGCTTGAAATGTATATTGTTCGGCTAGTTGTTCTTCTATGGTGTTTTTAAACCACAGGCAAACGCTCCTTGTGTAAGTGTTCTTTAGCCTGTTGATTTCTGTTGATATTCAGATTCATCTTCTGCAATAAAACTAAATGTAAATGATATCCAAAGATTTTTTTTTTCTTATTGGAATCGAAATTAGGAATTGATAAGAATCGGAATCAATAAGCAGAATAGGAATCGAATAAAATTCGTTTTAATCAATAAAAAACGATAACCCCAACCCTATATGGATGGATAGAGAGAGAGATAGATAGATAGAGATAGAGAGATAGAGAGATGGATATAGAGAGATGGATAGAGAGATAGATGGATAGATAGATAGATGGATGGATGGATGGATGGATGGATGGATGGATGGATGGATGGATAGAGATATAGATAGAGAGATAGATAGAGAGAGAGATAGATAGATAGATGGTAGTGGATGGATGGATAGATGGATAGAGATATAGATAGAGAGATTAGATAGAGAGAGAGATAGATGGATGGATGGATGGGTGGATGGATAGAGAGATAGATAGATTGAGAGAGAGATAGATCGATAGATAGAGAGATAGATAGAGAGATAGATAAAGTAACAGACGTCTCAGACATCGATCTGTAGCGTTCCTCTACCTGTGATCTCTCTCTCTCTCTCTCTCTCTCTCTCTCTCTCTCTCTCCTCTCTCTCTCTCTCTCTCTCTCTCTCTCTCTCTCTCTCTCTCTCTCTCCTCTCTCTCTCTCTCTCTCTCTCTCTATCTATCTATCTATCTATCTATCTATCTATCTCTCTCCCCCCCTTTGAGCTGTGACATTTTTGTTTCCCTGG
>JARPMJ010006946.1:0-47694 GCA_033366665.1 Phoxinus dragarum
TAGGGTGTTCTAACACACACACCCACACACACACACTCAAGAGTTTTTGAGTTTAGAGTTTAGTATATGCATGAGTTTAAAGTAGTTTATAAGTTTACATGAGTCTAAGAGTTCAGAGTTTAATGTATATTAGCATCCTGGAGTTAGGGCTAAGTTGAGGCACAAGGCCTGCGGCCTTGTGCCTATGAGCCAGTTTTTTATAGTTTTTATTCATAAAAAGTTTAAATAAGTTTGAAGTGTATAGTTAGATGAGTTTATGAGTTTACATGAGTCTAAAAGTTCAGAGTTTAATGTATATTAGCATCCTGGAGTTAGGGCTAAGTTGAGGCACAAGGCCTGCGGCCTTGTGCCTATGAGCCAGTTTTTATAGTTTTTATTCATAAAAAGTTTAAATAAGTTTGAAGTGTATAGTTAGATGAGTTTATGAGTTTACATGAGTCTAAAAGTTCAGAGTTTAGTGTATATTAGCATCCTGGAGTTAGGGCTAAGGTGAGGCACAAGGCCTGCGGCCTTGTGCCTATGAGCCAGTTTTTATAGTTTTTATTCATAAAAAGTTTAAATTAGTTTGAAGTTTAAATTAGTTTGAAGTTTAAAATAGTTTGAGGTGGATAGATAGAGGAGTTTAATGAGTTCAAATGAGTCTCAATGGCTCATATAGTGTATAGAATGGCAGTTTGATTTAGTCTAGGCTTTCAAGGGATTTTGATTTGAATTTTTGACAGTTGGGGAGTTTGAAAATCTGAACATTCCGCAATGTTAAGTCAATGGGAGTTTTTCCAAGTTTGATCGTCATTTTTAGGAAAACCGTAAGTCCGATCAGTCTGAAAAGATATAGCATACCGAGTCAGAACAGTTTGAGTGTCTGAGCCGAGTTTGGAGTTTGTAGAGTTAAAGCTCTAGGAGGAGATAGAATTGTAAATTTTAGTCAGAAGAATAATAATAACTAGAACGTACATTTCCAGAAGAAAATGTGAATGGTGCTTGCAGTGGCAAAAAACACGACCCGGTTGCTAGAGTGTGGTACATGATTGCATACGAGCAAACAACCATGTCTGTACGATGTTCTGCTGCTGAGATATGGCTTATTCATGTTGTTCAGGTGGTTGCTAGGGTGTTCTGGCTGGTTGCTAGGGTGTTGCTAGGCGGTTGCTAGGGTGTTCTGGGTGGTTGCTAGGCAGTTGCTAGGGTGTTCTGGGTGGTTGCTAGGTGGTTGCTAGGGTATTCTGGGTGGTTGCTATGCGGTTGCTAGGGTGTTCTGGGTGGTTACTATGGTGTTCTGGGTGGTTGCTAGGGTGTTATGGATGGTTGCTATGGTGTTGCTAGGGAGTTATACGGTATTTTGGGTGGTTGCTATGGTGTTGCTAGGGGAGTTCTATGGTATTTTGGGTGGTTGCTAGGGTGTTATGTGTGGTTCCTAGGGTGTTCTAAGGTGTTTTGGGTGGTTGCTATGGTGTTACTAGGGAGTTCTAATGTATTTTGGGTGGTTGCTAGGGTGTTGCTAGGGAGTTCTAAGGTATTTTGAGTGGTTGCTATGGTGTTGCTAGGGAGTTCTGAGGTATTTTGGGTGGTTGTTAGGGTGTTATGGGTGGTTGCTAGGGTGTTCTAAGGTATTTTTGGTGGTTGCTATGGTGTTACTAGGTGGTTGGTAGTTTTCACAGATGGTTACTATGGGGTTAGGGCTAAGGTTAGGCACTCGGCCGCAGAGTATTTAAAATCTCTATTAAACGAGTGCATTATAATGAGTGCACGAGGCCCTGCGGCCTCGTGCCTATGAGTGAGTTTTTATAGAGTATTTAAAATCTCTATTAAACGAGTGCATTATAATGAGTGCACGAGGCCTGCGGCCTCGTGCCTATAACCTATGGTTGCTAGGGTGCTGTAACTGGTTGCTATGGTGTGGCTATGAAGATTTTAGGCCATTACTTATTGGCTGCTGGATAATATAAATCCTCTGAGGGAGAGAGAGGGGGGAGACATGCAGGGGTGTCAGGCCCCTTTGTGTCTGTGTGTGTGAAAAATGACAGTTGGGATTTGAATTTCTGAAAATTCCGCAATGTTAAGTCAATGGGACTTTTTTGGCCGCTTTTTCGTCCGCTGTGCGAACATCGTACACCCGATCGCTTAGAAAAGATATAGCACACCTCTCCTCAATGAGCCGGTCGTTTTGACACCTCACCCAGGGGTCTGTGACAAACGGTGCGGGGCGAGTTTCGCGCCGAACTTTGTCCAGAATAATAAGAATAAAGAAAATAATAATAAGTATGAGCAATAACACTAATGTTGCTTTGCCATAGGCAAGCACCATTAACTAGAACGTACATTTCCAGAAGAAAATGTGAATGGTGCTTGCAGTGGCAAAACTCGACACTCGGTTGCTAGAGTGTGGTACATGATTGCATACGAGCAAACAACCATGTCTGTACGATGTTCTGCTGCTGAGATATGGCTTATTCATGTTGTTCAGGTGGTTGCTAGGGTGTTCTGGGTGGTTGCTAGGGTGTTGCTAGGCGGTTGCTAGGGTGTTCTGGGTGGTTACTATGGTGTTCTGGGTGGTTGCTAGGGTGTTATGGATGGTTGCTATGGTGTTGCTAGGGAGTTTCTTAGGTATTTTGGGTGGTTGCTATGGTGTTGCTAGGGAGTTCTAAGGTATTTTGGGTGGTTGCCTAGGGTGTTATGTGTGGTTCCTAGGGTGTTCTAAGGTGTTTTGGGTGGTTACTATGGTGTTGCTAGGGAGTTCTAAGGTATTTTGAGTGGTTGCTATGGTGTTGCTAGGGAGTTCTGAGGTATTTTGGGTGGTTGTTAGGGTGTTATGGGTGGTTGCTAGGGTGTTCTAAGGTGTTTTGGGTGGTTGCTATGGTGTTGCTAGGGAGTTCTAAGGTGTTTTGGGTGGTTGTTAGGGTGTTGCTAGGGAGTTCTAAGGTATTTTGGGTGGTTGCTAGGGTGTTCCGGGGTGGTTTCTAGGCAATTGCTAAGGTTTTCTGGGGTGGTTGTTAGGGTATTTGGGTGATTGCTAGGACATTTCTAGGCGGTTGCTAGGGTGTTCAGGGCGGTTGCTAAGGTATTTTTGGTGGTTGCTATGGTGTTTACTAGGTGGTTGGTAGTTTTCACAGATGGTTACTATGGGGTTAGGGCTAAGGTTAGGCACTCGGCCGCAGAGTATTTAAAATCTCTATTAAACGAGTGCATTATAATGAGTGCACGAGGCCTGCGGCCTCGTGCCTAGGAGTGAGTTTTTATAGAGTATTTAAAATCTCTATTAAACGAGTGCATTATAATGAGTGCACGAGGCCTGCGGCCTCGTGCCTATAGCCTATGGTTGCTAGGGTGCTGTAACTGGTTGCTATGGTGTGGCTATGAAGATTTTAGGCCATTACTTATTGGCTGCTGGATAATATAAATCCTCTGAGGGAGAGAGAGGGGGAGACATGCAGGGGTGTCAGTGCCCGGTTGCATAAAGCACCTTAAGTTTTTCCCTTAAGTATGACACTTAAGGGGCGATTTCCCCTTACCTAAGAGAATAACTTGAGGGTGTTGCATATAATCTCTTAAACGATTCTCTTAGGTAAGGGAAACTTTTAAGTGTTTCACGACAGCGATCCTGGATTCACGTTATAAAAGTCTGTTGTTGCCATAGATACGCAAAACACTAACACTAGCGGGAAAGAGCCGCCGCAACCCGGTGAACCACTCTGCTGACAGACGATTTATGAACGTGAAAAACATCTCCCACTATCGTCTGAAAACTCCCAGTTGCAAAAAAACGCAGTGCTATAAGCAGTTGTAACACCGCAGGTAGAGTGGTTGCGATGTGTGACACGGTCAAGGTTGCCGTCTAGTTTGTTAGTGATGTCAAATATTGCGCGTCGATCAAAACGGTATTCATGCAACAATATGGTTCTCCCTATCCCTAAAAATAATTCTTGGCACATAATTATCTTCAGCTGGTTCCATAAATTCAGCCATGTCGTCTTATTTTTTGTCCGCGTTACTCTTAAGGTTACGATTTCCAAACCTTAAGTTATACTTAGGGAAATGACCGTTAAGGGGTTTTATGCAACACATAACGCTTTTTAAGGGATTATTTAAGTGAAAAAAAGCATTTAAGGGGAAATTGTAAGTGTTTATGACGTTTCACTTAAAAAAACAGTTAAGTAACACTTAAGGGTATTTTTCTGCAACACCCTTAGGTTTAAGGGAAACATAAGGGCGAACTTAAGGGAAAATTTCACTTAAGGTGCTTTATGCAACCGGGCACAGGCCCTTTGTGTCTGTGTGTGTGAAAAATGACAGTTGGGATTTGAATTTTTGAAAATTCCGCAATGTTAAGTCAATGGGACTTTTTGGGCCGCTTTTTCGTCCGCTGTGCGAACATCGTACACCCGATCGCTTAGAAAAGATATAGCACACCTCTCCTCAATGAGCCGGTCGATTTGACACCTCACTCAGGGGTCTGTGACAAACGGTGCGGGGCGAGTTTCGCGCCAAACTTTTGTGTGGAATAATAATAAGAAGAAAAATAAGTATGCAAGATAACACTAATGTTGCTTTGCCTATAGGCAAGCACCATTAATAAGTTTAAATAGGATTTCAGTATGTTGGCTTTCACAAGCCAACTTAACAAGTCGAATAAGTATTTTAATGCAGACTCGTCATAAGTCATAGTCATCACATATATAAGACATTTCCGTTATGTTGTGGCTTGTTTCCGCTGTTTTTAACTTTTCAGTTTAAATTTCGTTGTGTTGTGCACTACTGGGCCACTGTAGATGGATGATGATTACACAATATATTTTTTTTACATATTACGGAAAATGTGAACCTGGACCACAAAACCAGTCATAAGTCGCACGTGTATATTTGTGGCAATAGCCAACAGAACACTGTATGGGTCAAAATGATAGATTTTTATTTTATGCCAAAAATCATTAGGATATTAAGTAAAGATCCTGATCTATTAAGATATTTTGTAAATTTCCTACCTTAAATATTTTAAAATTTAATTTTTGTGAGTGGATGCAGCACAATCGCCAACATAAATGGAAACCTTTTAAAGGCGATTTTCTCAATGTTTCGATTTTTTTACACCCTCAGATTCCCCAATGATCAAATAGTTTGTATCTCGGCCAAATATTGCCCCATAATAACAAACCATACATCAATGGAAAGCTTATTTATTCAGCTTTCATCTCAATTAAATGTTTCTTTACACAAGACTGGTTTTGTGGTCCAGGGTCACAAATGAGCAGAAATATCTCTCTTCATCTAGCCTTGTATACTCCATTACACTTGTCTTGTGGTACAAATATCTAAAACACTATCATTAAAAAGTTTAGGGTCAGTACAATTTTTTTAAACTGTTTCTGCAAGGATGCATTACATTGGTCAAAAGTGACATAAATCATTTGTAACATGAATTCCTTTACTATTTCAAATAAGTGATCTTTAGAAAATTCTAAAGAAAGAATCTTGAAAAAAAATTACCTTTTGACCTGTAGTGTGTGTATTGTGTATGTATCTGTATCTTGAGGGGTTTCTTTGTAAAAAATAAACTGTTCATAGCCATTTCTTAGTTATCAGCACATATATTATATTATTATACATGTTATATGTCTTAAAAACCCACAATCATTGTTTTAATATTGTGATTGCAGTTCCTACTGAACAGTAAAAAGTCTCTTGGTGGTGACAGTAAGTTCACAGACACAGTGAAACACATGCTGTCCTCCAGACTGAGTATCCCAGACTGTCCCAACTGCAACTACAGACGGAGGTACTTTCCAGTTATATTCAATACAATTATTTGTAGCTCTTATTTGCTGTTCTTCCTTGAATATGATCCTTTTTGGGGGCCATATTTAAAAAATGCCAATGGAAAAAAAATAACCTTTTGGTCCTTTGAGTATCTTTGACCGCACTGTTTTTTTGTGTGTATCGTTAGCCTCAGTGCCTCATAATAAGGTAATATGTTTACCTCCAGATGCACCTGTGACGACTGCAGCCTGTCTCACATCCTCACCTGTGGCATCATGGATGCTCCCATGGCAGAGGACCTGCATCTGAAGCTACCCCTGCAAGCGGAACCTCCCCCGGGACTACCTGTCAGAGGTCCACCCCCCCAGCATGTCATCGGGCAGCTCAGGTTCCGGCTCGGCCCCAAGCTCCCCCATCACCATCCAGCAGCACCCACGCCTCATCCTGCCGCAGGATGGCACCACCACATTGTGAGTTAAAACAGTTTTATTTGTTCTCTTTTATTTGAAATGTAGCTGATTATTTGGACACTTAAAACTTTGAACATTGGGACGTCGGTCCCATAAGTATCCAACCTTTTTTCTTTTATGAAAATGCTGTTTATTACAAAAAAGGAACTGCACATTTTTGTCTCTAACTACGCATTGCTATATCAGTCAATTGATTTAAAGGATTAATTAAAGGAACCAGCTCATAAGACTCACTTTTTGTGAATCAGACGACATTGTTCACACAACAGGAAAAATGCGAGGACATTTTTATTTCTCACTGCATTCAATTCAGATGGCACACTCAAATTCAGATAATTGGATACAATATTTATTTTTGCAGTGGCAATGCAGGACACACTGATTATCTTGATTATTATGAATTTGATTAAAAAAACATTTGAATGATAGTGTATATATAAGTAAAATTCCGTTTCATGGACAGTGAAATAATCATTTCAGTTCACCTGTCATTGGCAGGTGCGGCATACAGTTTGTTGTTCCTTGTCTGCTTGCTTTATGGCTGCATTTCGTAAGTTTTATGAGCGGTCAAGGGTTTTTTACGTGGATAATGCTGAAATATAAGCTTGGGAATATGTTTTTTTCCTAGTTGTAATACTAGTAATATGTCTCCTGTGGACAGTATTGCAAAAATCAGATATGGGTCAGATCAGGCAAGTTCCAATTATTATAGTCATTACTGTATTTATGATTTCAGTGACTTAATTATGTACTTTCCTGCTAAGCTCACTCAGTTTATTTTTGTCATTTTCATCAGTGTCATCAGTTTCTTATTACATCACACAAGTCCAACAGCTGAGTCATTAGACTCCTATTGCTTTCTTTATTTTTCCTTTTCTGCCTCAGCGATGATGAAGTGCCTCCGTTGTCTGCTATCTACCCTCTGAGCGGGTATGAAGACCCTTCGGTGGTGGCCAGCATTAATGGCATCCACAACCAACTCAGTGGAGGGGAAGAGAGAATGACCCTTAAAGATAAAGTAGGTGGCAGCCGATCATCTGAAAGTGTTGTTGCTGCCTACAGTGTACAATAAACATTTTCCAACTGGAAACATTTGACATTTGTGTTTGAAAAGTGGTAATAAGTGCTCTCTCGTTTTCTCAGTCTTCACGGGGGAGCAGCAGCAGTAGCAGTTCCTCTGAAGGTGATGAGGGGGAGAGGGAATGTGGTGGGGAACCTCCAGGCCAGGAGTCGCTGTTCTCTGGAGGGAAAAATGACTGTCCGCCTCCATCATACCCTCATACACAGGTAGAGCTTAGGAAAAGATGCTTTAAGGGACTATATATTAAAGGGTAACTAAACCCTAAAACAACTTTTTTTTTTAGTTAAGGATCTGTAAGACTGGGGCTTTATTAGTGCTGTTCACTGATTCAAGTAAATGTTTTGACATTTGGGTATAAAATGTTTTAATTCTACAATTCTGAGTGCTGCCCTCTTCGAGTTGAACGGTGGCTACCGCAGTTGAATTTTCCTATTTGGAGTTGTTTCCCCCACGTGACGTATGCAGGATCTGCCAACGGCTCACTACCCACGCCCCTGGCACGAGCTCACCACGCCCTTCGCTAGCATCGTCGGCATCGGGAGTTAAGACAGCAGTTTGAGCAAGCGGCTCAAATTGATAAGGCTCTGGCCCTGTGTCCACAGACAATTCGCCCCCTCCTCCACTTCAGGTGAAGGTGGGGGAGCAAACTCCTCTACTTCAAATGACAGCTCTGTTGCAAAGCTACTGGTATCACTCCAGTCACTCTCCATCTTTGCGAGTCTGACAGCTGTCAATCAATCCGTCACTGCGGGGTCTCAGGTGCACGCCCCCCTCCGCTCAGCCCCGCCCTCGGTTCGTCCCCTCTGGTTCCGCTTTTCCAGCATTTTTCAAATATTGCCAGTGGTGAAGTTACACTTTAAACATTTGTCCCTTGGCATCAAGAAGATCTATGCAGCAATAGTACAATGTCAGAGAGAGTCCATTGGTTTGACTGGTTTGCATTTGCAGGTATTGCAGTAAATTATCTCGGATAAAAGTGACCCTTTCTTTTTTTCTTCTTTTTTAGATGGATCAGGTACAACATCCATGCGAGTGTCACGTGTGTAATCAGGGCACCGGGGATGGTAGCACTTCCAGCCTGAGCTCCACCTGTCTGCCTACCAGCAGGCTGCACACAGGGGGTCACCAGTTCTTCTCAGAGAAGACAGCAGCCCACCCTGCCTCCACCTCTACCCCCACATACACGGCCATCTCCCCTTGCACAACCTCTCCCACCTGCCCAGACCACTGCTGCCCACCTTCTACTCCACCCCTCCGCTCACACACAGCAAGGTTAGACGCACGCACATGCACAGGAAATTCCCAGCTTGTAGGGACTCAGTGCCTGTGATATTTTTTCAGCCACAAGGGGGGTGACTTGTTTCAAAAATCATAATCTTAAAAAGAGGCACAGATGCAAAATTTCACTTCCTACTGGGCATGTCCCCTTACCACATTGCTGACTATTGCTCATCAAGCAACGACGTAATGCCACTATACATTTTAATGCAAAAGTTTAATTATCCTAATCACTGAATTTCATGGTAAATCATTTTAAAAGGACATTCATTGAATTTTTTAAATGTAATGATCCCAACTCTCTCCACATCATCTTCTCTAGACTCTCCCTCCTACCCCCACGTCCAGTCACACAGGCGGAAAGCAGCAAGTGTTCAACCCCACCCTACCGGAGCATGTCTACCAGAGCTGCTTCAGCACGGCGGGGGACTGGAACGGCTCTTTGCCATGCCCCTCGCTCAAACTAGAGAACCTCTGGGACACGCACATTATGAAGAACTGGAACCCTTCTGTGCTGCTCCAGGAGCCATTACCTGGTCAGTTTCTCAAGCCTTTTTAAAGATGTTCAATCTGCACATTTCAATGTAGATAATAGTAAAACTAAAATGCATTAATCATGAGTAATCCATTTACATCTGGTATTATGTGTCTGGTGATCAGCTCATTCAGACTTCATTCAGAGGAGCACTCTAAAAGTCACCATGAAATTAACTTCCCTTACCCTAACTGTCAACATCTCTTTTTTAATAATGTGAATAATGTCCTCACCTGCGTGAGGACTGGCCAATTATCCATCCCTTCCAGCAACCTTTAACTGACATGAGTTTGTTGCATTTATCAAACCACAATGATCCAACAATCAAATCAATTCACAATGGACAAAGTCAAGCCCTGTCCTAATTTTGTTTTGTTTACTCAGATATGTTACAATAAAAAAGTAAAGATGATTGGAATTTCCTTTTCATGTCTACTTAAAAAATAAAGGTTCTGTATTGGCATCTATGGTTCCATGAAGAACCTTTAACATCAATAGAACTTTTGTAATGCACAGTGGAACAACATTCTTCATGTTATTAAAATCGAGATCTGTTCTCTGAAAGGTTCTTTGAGGAACCAAAAATGGTTCTTCTATGCCTATGGCATTACTGCGAGAGGTACTTTTATTGGAACCTTTATTTTTAGGAGGTGTTGTAAAAAAAGCATTTGACCAGATCACAGTTGTAGTTAAGCACTAATATATCCAAGACAACCACAAATACCTGCCTACTTGCCTCTCAATCATAGAATGTGCTAAATATAAGTGTTTTAAATATGGAAAACATTAAGATCAAAATATTGGAATACGATCTGATCATTTGGAAAAGCACAAACATATATAGAGGACCAAGATCTGAAGTTTAATTACATACTTGACAAAAAAAAAAACATGTTAAGCTTGAAATATGATGAATGTATTGTATACAGTCACAAAATCAGAGTCCTACCCTCAATACGATCAAAACTTGTACCAGAGCAGCCATAACCACACTAAAGTAGTTGAGTGAATTCATGAAATTATTTTAATTTTCTAAAGTCTTAACCCCTGAAAATATATATGGGATACAGGAGTCACTTACAAGAATTGGATATAGTGTTAACAATAGGAAAGTTTTTGAATTTTTGAAGCCACGAACTAAAAACTACAAATATTTTAAGCTGTTTGGTGGAGCTGTTTTTGACCCAAGTAATATTAACGATCAGACACGTGTAATCGCCCAGCCATCATTACCGAAATATCATCCTCATAGGAGGAGTTTTATCCTCGTTAAGCGTTTGCTTTTAAATGGCGTGCTCTCTCTTGACCATAATTGATGGGTTTCCCCGAGACCGCAAGACTGGTGTTGAGAAACTTTTGGAGAGAGATCAAAATTTGTGAATGAGTCAAAATGCAATTTCTAACACCACACCTCAGACCAAAAGAGGGTGACATCACTGTAGTAACAACTAGTTGTTCAGTTCAGCTCCTTACACATTAGTATTTTATATACATTTAAATGGTCACTGCATTACCAAAAAAGGATGTGCCAAGTGGCTTTTATTGTCTTCAGTATCTCTATAATCCCACTGAAACTCTTCTCCCGGTCAAAGGTGACATGCTGGGTCCTCCTCTTCCCGACGTGCCCCTTCTCTCCTCCAGTTTGGATCCCACTGTCAACCCCCATTCTTCCCCAGATGGCAAAGAGAGGAAGAACGGCGCCAAGAAAAAGTGTCTCTTCAACTACCAAGATGCCTTCATGGAGGCCAGTGAAGTGGTGATGGCCACTTCCTCTGCCACCTCCTCTGTCTCCAGTGCCGGCACCACTGTCCAGTCGAGTAATAATCACTTTCACGTTTCTAAATGACCCATCATGAGTCTTAAGATTGAATTTTTGCTTTAATTTGCTGAATTTTCTTTTTTTTTTCTTTTTAGATGAAGTTTTCCATAATTTAGGTAAAGAGGGACCATAGACATCCCACTCCTATTGCTCCTAGGAATAGCCCCACCAGTCTCTCGTCTCTCCCCCCTCTCAGCGGAACCTCACACCCTTCTCCCCCCAACACACACCTACCAAGTATAGGCAGCCAGTCCTTTCCAAAGACTGTAAATCAGACTCCAGTCTTCATGGATGGCCATCAGAGTATGTGCTTGTCATCTGGTGAGCCAGCCGCCTCAGTTGAAGGTTTAATCAGTGGTCCAAATAGCGTGTGCAGGTCAGTTCATCATCTATAGTATTTATATACCTTCTGTGTGATGTTCCTGCTGTCCCGTCATCCAAAAAATAGACAGGCTGTTGTTATTTCTATGCCATGCCAAGCTTTTAATATTTAATAAAGAAACTGGAATATGAGCTGGAATTGAGTTCATATACTCACATTTGGAATGTTTTTGTCAGTGATCCAGACTGTGAGGGTCATCGCTGTGAAGGGAACGGAGGCTACGAGCACCAGCCATATGAAGGAGAGGAGAGCCAAGATGATGACAGCAGCTCGGAGCACAGTTCATCCACTTCCACCTCAACCAATCAGAAGGAAGGAAAGTACTGTGACTGCTTGCTACTGTGAATTCTTCGGTCACGGAGGGGTATGGAAGCACTCTCCCTTGGCTTTCACCAAATATATCAATATTAATAATATATTACATAATTACATTGTTTATAATAAACAATAGTATTTTGATTGTCAGCTGATATTCAAGCTTTTTTATCTATAGTATCTGTTGATATTGGATATACAGTAGTTTTGGATATTTAATTGTTTTGCTCACTTCCCTGTTTTTATGTTCAAATTATCTTTGCCATCATCCAACACTCACGTAAAGTTGATCTTTTAAAAAAAAAAACTATAATTTAATGTGTTAAATGTAATCTTTAGCAAATCTCAAAATTAAAATCCATTTTTCATCTGTAGCATTTAAAACAGTTAATTTTAGTGTGTTTTATTTATTAATTTAATAATAGTGTCATGGCTGCTGGCTGTATGAAGCGCACTATGACGTGAATTCAGGAACAATGAATGAATAAATCCTCAACAGAAAAATTGCTGAATACAGAAAACACGACCACATTAATACTGACGTTGACAATACTAGACAAAGTACTAAGGAAAACTCAGGGCTCATGTGGAGTAATCAGCATGAAACTGAATTGTGGAATTAGGAACTATGGTAACTAATTAACAAACAGGGAAACTAATAATTAACTCAGGAAAACAGGAACAGGGTGAAAACTAAAACAGAACATACATGTGACTACGCCTTGGAAAGGCTCGTCCTCACGCCGACAACTGTGAAGGCAGGGAGGGGGCTCTGGACGTGGAACAGGTGAAGGGAAGGAGACAAGTGTGACGGTGGGAGAAACCAGGGTGATAATGATGGGGAGATGAGCCAGGGGACAGAGCAGCCAGACGGGGACCCAGAGCCAGGACCCGTTGCAGAGTCTATGGAGGGAGGGTGCCATGGTGGAGGCTTGGCTGTTGACACCAGGGGGATGACTGATGGAGATGAGGCAGCTGGAAGTGGAGACCGAGGCGCAAATGGAACCGGCCGACATCGATGGTCCTGGAGGCAGAGGCGGAGTCGTAGAGACAAGTGTCTGAGGTGGAGCCAGAGAACTGAGGGTGGAGCCAGAGATCTGAGGTGGAGCCAGAGAACTGAGGTGGAGCCAGAGAACTGAGGTGGAGCCAGAGAACTGAGGTGGAGCCAGAGATCTGAGGTGGAGTCGGTGGGCCCGAGGGTCGAGGTGGAGCCGGAGGGAAGGCAGAGCCAGAAAGAGCTGAAGGGGTTGAGAGTCGGAGCGCAGCAGGACAGCTCGGAAGTCCGTGGCTCAGGCAGTGCTAAACTTATTTAAACTAAAAATCTAAACTCTTTTGGGCGGTTCCTGGACAGGGTTTAAATTAAGCCAGGAGTAGGCCTTAATCTAGAGTATTTAATCGTGGCTTAAAAAGCTTATAATTGCATGGAATTAACAGGAAAATCCAAGGAAAACAATGACAGTAGAAAAAAGACTGCAATCAAAAAAGCTTTACTGAATAAGAGAAAACTTTTAAAGCAAATAGCAAAGAAAAACTGCACACCAAGAAGAAGCCCCTAAACTAAAGGGACATGCTGAAGGAAAAAAAGGGAACAAATCTGAGATGGGAGAAAAATAAATATATCAATGCTTTGCGTTTTCACGCATATGTTTTGCGTTCCCCCCGAGAAGCTGTGTTTGCTTGCAAAATGTTTAATTTAAGTGTCAATTTAGTCCTGGAGTAGCTATAGTCTTCCTCCAGGAAATCAGTTTATTAAACTCTGACCAAGCCTAGGACTATTTAAAATACTATGACAGGAGAAAGCAGATTTCTGTTAAATCTGGTTTAAAAGGCCATTTTAGTCCAGGACTAGGCTTAATCTCTGTCTGGGAAACCGCCTCATGATGTTTTCAAATAAAAAAAATCTGCACTGCACGCTCAATTACTATTCTTCAAGGTTCGATGATTGAAATAGTTTCTTAATATAAATATCTGGGATTTTTAATTGATAATTCCCTCTCTTTTGGGCCTTATGTTCACCATCTTGTGAAAAAACTAAAGTTTGAAATAGGATTTTTCTTTAGAGTTAACTCTATCTTTCTTTTGAAGCAAGGAAGAGATTGGTAGTTTACCAATTCAAAAGCCCTTACCTATTGTTTACTGTACTCTGAATAAATCCCTTAATTAACCAATATACATTAGAGAAGTATGAAGTGAAGATGAAGCACCAAAATGTCTGTAAAACATATTCTTATGGACTGTCTAATCTTTAATGTTATGAGACAGCACTTTTTATCAGGACAAACTTTGAAGGACTTATTTATGAATCCAGATTTTGTTAAACATATTTTTAGCAGTACATTTTAAGCAGTACATTTATTTAAGTACATTTTAAAGAATCTTTTATAAAATTGTACTCGCGTTTTTTTATTTATTATATTGCACTTATGATATTATTTTGTTAAATGTTAATGTACCTGCCATGTAATAGCCGGTGATGCTGATATGGCAATAAACTCAAATACTACTATTATTACTACTATTGTACTCTCGGGTTGGAAGGCCTGTGTTGTCATCCCATAGACTCAAGCACTGGTACATATTTATATATACAACTATTTTGGGTTTTCCTCCCTCTTACTTAGTCGTATATCATTCAAAAAGGTTTATTATTATCTTTTAAACATCTGCTTAAATTTATATTGTAACAACCAGTTACAAGATAAATTATGCTTAAAAGAGTTGGTATCACTAAATTATTTTGATTTCGGATTTACTTGATTGTATTTGTTTTGATTGATTTGTGTACATGTAAATGAATCCATTATGTTTAACTGTGCTGCCTGTGTTGGCCAGGTCCCTTTTGTAAAAGAGATATAACATTTCCTGGTTAAATAAAGGTTTCATAAAAATTAGTAAAATAGAGCAACATCTGACCAAGGCAGTGCCGGCGGGATGAGGGAGCCCGGTAGAGCCGTATGGATGGTGGTCTCTGGTGGAGCCGATAAGCTGACGGGAACCAGCAGAAACAGAGGATACTTGGAGCTGGGCAGAACCGGACATGAGAATAAGGGAAATATCCTCTTCCAAATCAAAAGAGCTGCTAGAGATCAGCAGCAGCTCACCCTTAGCAGTAGGAGTGTGGGCGGGGTCTACATCCATTCCCTCGAAATTCACTAGCGGTCCCATGACGGCATATGTTCTAGCCAGCTCACGCACTTAATCAGACTACAGTGGGGCTTCGGGGCGATGGTTGGCTCAGTCCTTTTCTCTGGCGCTGATTAATGCATCGCGGCAGGCTCAAAGCCCTCCATCTACGGTGGCCTCTGAACGCTGATCTGTTGTTCACCAGCACCCACTCCACAAACAAGGTGAGGGTCCCACAAGACCGACATCTGGCTGGCGTACCCTTGTGCTTTCGTTCAAGCTGGTGTAAAAGAAGACGCACAGAAGAATGCTCAGGAAAGTTTGACACGCCAGTTCTAAAAATCCTCAGATGTGGTACTCGAGAAATTGCTGCTCCAATGAAGCGCATGAGAGAATTCCAGAACAATAAATTCACAAAAAAAAACTCAGGAGATTGTTTGAGATACAGGAAACATAACCACATTAATACTGACATCGACAATACCAGACAAAGAACTAAGGAAAACCCAGCGCTTAAACATATGCGGAGTAATGAGCGTGAAACAGAACAGGTTTGTGGAATTATGGACAATGGAAACAAACTAGGAACCGATTGAAAACTAAACTAAAACAGAACATACATGTGACAAATAGTGATTTACCGGAATTTGTTTAGAGAACAGGAAATAATATTGATGTGCTATTTATCGGCTATTGACCATAACATAATCGACCGGTAAGTGGCTTATCGGTATTTGCATGAATTGGAACATGATGGAAAGTACAATTTCCTGTCACTTTAACATTATCATAAAGCAGTCCTTACTCACAGATAGTCTTGAAAATATACATCTACCACGGTATAGTAAAATCTCTACAAGTTGACGCTTTCTGCTCGTACACACTGTATACATCAGTTCATGCTCTTATCCTCCTCATGCTCCTGCACCAAATCAGTTTTGAATGCTTCAGTGCTTTTGTCAATCAGCCCCTATTAATGGAATATTTGTGGAAGCGGTTCATGTTAAGCGTTTACCATAGAAAGTGCCATGAATAAATAAACTAACTACTCATGTTGTTTGTGGTTTGTAGCCTCCTGCCGCACCCACCAGTAGGAACTATGCAGAGATGCGGGAGAAGTTGAGACTCAGGCTGACTAAGCGGAAGGAGGAACAGCCTAAGAAAGAAGAATTGCTGCTGGAGCGGGATGGGGTGGAAGACCATCGCAAGGTAGAGGACCTGCTACAGTTCATCAACAGCGCAGACAACAAACCTGTCACAAGCTCTAAAGCAGCCAAACGTGCCCGCCACAAACAGAAGAAGGTAAACTCATATCATGTTTTTTTGTCTGTATCTACTAATCTATGCAAAAATGCATAAAAAATGCAATGCTACTGTTCTGATATCGTAAAGAAGAATAAAAGAATGCATGTAATGTATATGGGTGCTCTGATTGATTAGGTTCTGATGGTTATATAGCTTTATATAGTTTGATCGGTGGTCTCTATAAAGTCTGTTCATTAACGCAGATCAGATGATGCAAAACTCGCGAGACAATTTTTCTATGCACAGCTAAAAGTCCTTCTCTGCATTAACTTGTCTGGCAGTTCTTACAAGCATCTGAAAAAAGGACAATAAATTTGCAACGTCTTTGTGTAGAGTGGAGATATTGCAACCACAGCAACTCAGTAAGAAACTAGAGGTGTGCGATAAAAAAAAAAAAATGTTTTAGATCATTTCTTTCCTTCACAGTGGTGCGCTTTCTTTAGTCCCAAACTTAACATCCAAATCAGCTAGATAAGTGATTGTCGGTAAATACAGTCTACTGTTGCCAAACTGCATGACGTGCTCTAATTTAAAAGAGCAATTGAAGGGATAGTTCACTCAAAAATGAAAATTAGCACATGATTTACTCACCCTGAAGCCATCATAGGAGTATATGACATTCTTCTTTCAGACGAATACAATCGGAGTTATATTAAAAAATGTCCTGGCTCTTCCAAGCCTTATAATGGGAGTACATGGGTATATTTCTTTTGGAAGTCCATCAAACCCTATCCATCCGTGATAAAATGCTCAAAACGGCTTTAGGGGGGTAAGAAAAATATCCATATTTAAAACTTTATCGACTAAAATAACTAGCTTCCGGCAGACGTCCGTACGCAAGTCGACCTACGCCAAAAGAGTAACACTTTAAAAGTGTTTAAAGCTGCAAAATATATGCTGTTCCCATTTCCCAAGCGACCTTCTGTGCATGTGCTCCGAGACAGAGTGGAACACGAGCCTAAATGGTTAAAATCACACAGATGGCATGTCAAAATGCCCGGCTTGGTGAGTAGTCGGTGATGTGTTAAATGAACATAATCCGTTGGGAAATTAGTTGCATGTCTAACAGTATATTGAATCCATACAATAGGTCTTAAAGTGACAGCAGCCTAATATTCCTGCTTCTGTCTTTGTCTATAATGCTAATTACACTCACTGCTCTTTAGTAGGATCAATGTAAATTTAATTTATAGTGTAAACTATGCAGTTTTGTTTTACATATGATTTTTTTCTGTTGTTAAAGACTGCTGTTCTTTTTATATTTATTTATTTAACAGGAATGCTGTTTTTAATCTCTAAAGCTGTTCCCAATTACTTTTAAGAGATGGAATGGAATATGTTGCACATGTTGCTTCCCAATAATTAAGAGTTGTCAATTCATGATACTTGACTCTCTTTATTTTATTTTTATATTTAAAATACATTAAGAATAGTATCATTTATTTTGGTGATCGCATTGGCCATTACTGCTTTTCCGTGATCAGTGATCAGCCCTATAATATATATGTATGTGGGATCATGTGTGTGTGTGTGTGTATATCTTATTGGGGTTGTCATGAGATTAATTGTCTAGGGGTTTGTTTGGGTGCAGCTGGAGGAGAAATCCCGTCTTGAGGCAGAGGCTCGCGAACTGGAGATGCAGCAACAGCTTTTAAAGGAACAGAGAAGGCAGCAGCAGGAGGAGGAGGAGGCACTGAAGCAGGAGCTGCTCCGTCTGCAGGAAATGCAGCACTTGCGGGCATCTAAGAAGAAAAAGAAAGACAATAAAGCCAAGGAGGTGACCAAGTCTGAAATTCCTTCTCTCGTTCCAACAACCAACAGCCCTCAGCCTCTTCAGCAAACAGCACAGAGCGTTTTAGAAAAGAACATGCAGAACGGCAAAACACAGCTACTGCACAGTCTCATCCGTCTCGGTCCTAAGGAGCCTCGTCTAGAACCTGAATCCCCTACAAATGGGAAGAACGGCCCATCGCAACAGCCAAGCCCAAAGACTTGCAAAGAGAGACCCTCAGACTTTCCCGCCCTCCAGAATGGCACCACCTCCCACCCAGAGTCCTCCCATACCAAGGTCAAACCCAAACAGCAAACAAATGGCTCCAAAACCAACGGTGAAGCCACAAAGAGGCCAGCTGAGACCTCCAAAGCTCCAGAGCCTCCCAAAGCTGGGAATGCGGCCAGCCCTCAAACTGACGCCAAAGCCAAGCAGAGAACTTCAGAGGAGTCAGTGACCGAGATCAAGAGGGAAGAGAGGACTAATGGGAAAAAGCCACAGAATGGAGGGAAAGACGAGAGGAACTCTCCCATTATCGAATCTTCAGCTTTAGACCCTTCTCAGCAGAATGGCAAAGTCCCCAAACAACGAGCCCAAAAGCAAACCCAAGAAGAATAAGAAGAAAAAAGCAGACAAGATGAATAGCTCAATAGGTGAGTGTGAACTGCCAAATTGTCTGAAGATGAACGATAAAACAAATGTTTTACAATTTGTTCAAAAGTCAGAATTCTCTTATTGTCCAACAGATGATGTGTTTCTGCCCAAAGACATTGATTTGGACAGCGTAGACATGGACGAGACCGAACGTGAGGTGGAATATTTTAAAAGGTACTGTTTTATGGTATTCAGTAATATTTTGAAGTGCGGTCACATTAGCGACATTTCGCGTGCTAAAATATGTCCATTGTCAATAGCATTTATAAACAGGGTGTCCGCGGGGGTCTTAAAAAGTATTAAAAGTTGATAAATCCATTTTGGGAAAATTAAGGCCCTTAAAAGGTATTAAAAAGTCTTAATCCCGATTTTATGAGGTATTAAATTTTGTTCAAGCTTTGTCCAAAGAGTTTGACTCCAAAAAGTATGCATGAATATATTTATTTTCCTCCCCATTACTAATAAAAAACAACGGCGTAGTCGGTCAGGGAGATCAGATCGGCGCATACAGGTGATGGCACGTATTTTGCGAAACGCGCGGTTAGGTGATGTTAAATTAAAAAAACTAAAACTATTAGGTGATGTGTCATCGTCCTCTACATGGCACAAACAACTGTTTATTAAGTTAAAGGTTTGTTGCTGATTAGAACTTGAAGTAGGGGTGTGCGATATCACGATTTTTGATCGTGGATGATAAATGTCTCCACGATCTGCTTTTGAAGAAATATCGTAGGATCGTGCATTCTTTCAGTTTGCAGTTCTGGCGCCTCCGTCTCAACATACTGTACAGCAAGACGTATATCCACATGAAATGCAGAGGAACACTGAAGTTCATAAAAATTAATTATTTGCATGTGCTTTAAAGCCTTACCGGTTATATGTCATTCGCTGCTGATACGCTGTTTAAACGAGCGCTTTTCTGAGCGCAATAACGTTACACCCGACGCGCACATGCACTAAAAGCCTGTTAAGAGATACTGGACTAAGTTATCTTTCGAGTCGTATTGCGCTAATACTGTCAAATACACACAAGGTTTACATAAACAAAGTTGGTTATGTCTAAAGTGAAAGAACAGTAGAAAAAAATTAAGGAAAAAAATCTGCTTGTCAAATGCGTGTAGACTCATTGCGTGCAGATCTTAAAGTGACAGTAGCCCTAATAGTAAACATGCAGACGCTTGTCCTTAAAGGGATAGTTACCCAAAAATAAAAATTCTGTCATTATTTACTCACTCACTCTAATGTTGTTAAATACCTGTATTAATGTATTTCTTGTGCTGAACACAAAAGAAGATATTTTGAGGAGTGTGGCTAACCGGGTGGTTGCTGGTCCCCATTGACTACCATAGTGGGGAAAAAAACTATTATGGAAGTCACTGGGGTACATCAACTGTTTGGTTACCCACATTCTTTTAAATAACTTATTTTCAACAGAAGAGGGGAGACTTATTCGGGTTTGAAACGGCTTGAGAGAGTATATGATGACAATTACATTTTTTGGGAGAACTATCCCTGTTAATAAAACGACAAAATACAAAGAGCAAATCCCCTCACTCTTGACTGAGAACTTTAATAGCAGCTTTAATAAGAATCAATGTACAATTTATACAGTGAAGTCTAAGTAGTGTTTTATTTTCATATTTGTTCATTTAATTACTTTCTTCAATGCTGTTAAATACACCTACTGTAGCTGAAAAAATAAAGCACTGTTTATTTCATTTTTTTATTAAGTTATGTGTATCTTTGTTCCTAATTTTTAATAACAAAGAAAATAATGAAAATATTTTTATCTTCGCCACTTTGGCCTAAATGTCTGCCATGTAATGCTCAGTCACTTAAAAAATAGTAAAACCATCATGAAAAGGAATCGTGATAAAATCCTGATTTTCCTGAAAAAAATCGGGATATGATATTTTTGCCATATCGCCCACCCCTAACTTGAAGTGGCGATGAGGTCTTAAAATATTTAGAGAAGGTCTTCAAAAAGTCTTAAAAAGGTATTGAAATTAACTTCAGGATTATTGCATATACCCTGATAAAGGTCTGCTTATACAGTAGACACGTTCAAACCAGACAGCTTTCTGTTGGTCAGTGCGGCAAATTCGTGTGACCAACTTGAACGGTATAAAATCTACATGGGGAACTTTTTCATCCTCACACGAAACTTTTCTCAGGCATTCATGACCTTTTGTTCCCCAATGATTTTATTCTTCACCCTTTCCGCAGGTTCTGCTTGGACTCTGCGCGACAGACGAGGCAGCGGTTGTCCATCAACTGGTCCAATTTTAGCTTGAAGAAGGCCACGTTTGCTGCCCACTAATGGGTCTTCCAGAGACAATGGCAGGAATCGATAAGCGTTCCACTGGTTTCTTCTCTCTCTCCCACATTTCTACAGACTGACTGCTGACCCCAGTGCTGCTATGCTTCAACCGCTCCTCTGGTCTACATTATCCATGCCGCCTTGCCTTTTCCTTGTTGCTCTGGGTTCTGCAAAGAACCCAAAACGGGCTTTATATTCCTGCAGTACTTCTGGATAGAAAAAAGGAGCAAAGTCAAAAAACATCTCCAAAATGCTACTCTATGAGTTTATCCCTATTATTTTGGTTTCCCTTTTCTTCTTTTAAAAAAGCGTGTGCGCTTTGTCAGTGAGTGGGCCGTTTCCCGTAGGTCTGTGTGTCATGTTCTGGGTTTTCTCTGGCTTTATGTACATTTGGATGAAGGCACTGCAAATGACATGCTTAAAGAAAAAAGATGAATATGAAAAAAAAAAGATCCTTTTATTCAAATCAACTGTGGCTTTGCTCGCCTTTGCACCTAGCACTGCACTTCCTCACACCTCATCATCAAGAGAATCGGACTGGTCAGCTTCACGTCATTGTCCCCTATCTCTCCCTTTATCAGGAGAACGGCTAATACTTGACAATGTTCACGTCAGTTCCATTTAAAATTGTTCAGAGTAACAACTGTTCAAGTTACCATTTTGTTTTTGTTTTTTCTTTTTCATTTTTTTTTTTCCAACTTGTACCAAGCTTGTATCAGAATACTTTCAGAATTGAATCGAAAAGAACAATACTCACACTATCAATCTGTTATAGAGTGTATATTGTATTAACACTGAAGCCGGACTGGCTACTTTTTAACATATTGTTAAGTAATATTAAAATCTTGTCTTTCTTTTTGAAAGATGGAATACAGTAGAGTGGCAGGACATTTCTGTGTCGGTTGTCTTTTTTTCCATCTGCGTCTTATAACACTTACCAAATTCCTAACCTTATCCAATCAAGGGGAAATACAGAGCCAACTGCAGATCAACATAACAGGAGCAACCTGACACCCTAATTTGCATGACCTGGCACCTCACAGCGGGTCCGTCCCCATCGTTCTGGTAAGAACGGATGTGTGTGAAATGCCACAACTGTTTCACTCAGTGTTTACGGTTTTACACTGGCTGTATCTGCATATTTAAAGGGTTAGTTCACCCAAAAAGTCTGTCATTAATTACTCGCCTTCGTTTCGTTCCACTTCCGTAAGACCTTCGATAATCTTCGGAATACAAGATATTATTAATGAAATACGAGATTTCTGTCCCTCCATAGATATCCAACGCAACTTACACATTCAAGCCCCAGAAAGGTAGTTTAAAGTAATCCAGGCGACTCCAGTGGTTCTACCCCAATTTTATGAAGCAACGCGAGTGCTTTGTTTGCGAATTAAAAAAAAAAAAAAAATTGTATTACCTTTCTGGGCCTTGCGTTTTGATCTCTATGGAAGGGCAGAAGAAACCTCTCGGATTTCATTAAAAATATCTTCATTTGTGTTCTGGAGATAAACAAAAGTCTTATGGGTTTGGCACGACATGAGGGTGAGTAATTGATGACAGAAGTTGTTTTATTTTTGGGTGAACTAAC
This sequence comes from Phoxinus dragarum, assembly GCA_033366665.1. Taxonomy (NCBI): domain Eukaryota; kingdom Metazoa; phylum Chordata; class Actinopteri; order Cypriniformes; family Leuciscidae; genus Phoxinus; species Phoxinus dragarum. The sequence goes on from JARPMJ010006946.1 coordinate 22,393, forward strand.
ATTTTTAGCAATAATAACACTGATAATAGTTATCCAAACATTTGGGATAATTTGCTCAATTTGAGGTGAAGTCATTATAAATAGTTTAAGGTTTATTTTACTTTGTTTTCTTTCCTCTTTCCTTATTACCAGGGGTGTGTGGCAGGTACAATCCCGGTTCAGGCTGGTGTTTTCACTAATCAGTAAAACCATCTTTCCCAGTGCAATCAATGAGCGTCATTGGACGGGGTTTATGCAGTGTTATTGTTTCTGCTGAGAGGTAAGTGTATGTTTGAAGGTGAAAATAACTTTAAAAGTATTTCAGATTTGATCATTTTAACACTACTTATTTCAACTAAGCATGCCCTACTGAATACATATTGAGATAAAGGTGATGTTTTTGATATGGAAAAATAGGGGGGAAAAATCCCCGCCATTCCATGAAGGGTGGTGTTAAAGTCAACATGAAATTAAAATAGACTTTCTAAATGTTCCTTGTGTTATTGTGCATGATTCTCCATTTCAAGCTATTTAAAAAACAGTCCATCAAACGAATAATTTAGTTGTTTATTTTTATTTCTCTTTTAATTATAAGTCTATCATTTCGTTTTCAGAAAGACTGCCCTACAAAGGTGAATCATTTTGTTTGATAAGTTGAACTCGAAGCACTGATAAATTTGAAGTGTTTCTGACAACTCTTCATTTGAGTTAAACTTTGCCTGATACATTCTTGTGACTCCATCCGTGAAACGGTGAAATAAACATTGTGATTGAACTAATTTTAATATAAAAAATGTAAATGTTAAAAACTATTTTGTTGGTTGTGATCAGAAGTTGGTGTTTAAAGTGACAGCATTTAGAAGTATTTACATGATTTTGGCTTTCACTTCAAAAGTGCAACAAAAATTATGATTGCATCACTCTTCAAGAAATGTATTGGAATCACATTTTAAAATGGGAGGGAGGGCATATTTTTAATCTCCGAAACCACTTGACAGACTATTTCTGAACTTACAACTCCCACAGAAAGGGAACTTTTGTCACTATCCGTCATCATCAAACTTTGTTTTATGTAGGGCTTTTTTTTTTTTTTTACTTCCTGCCAAAAAAAACCTTTTCGCTGTGGGTAAACGCCTACCTCGTAACAAAGAAACAGATATAACAGGTTAGAGAGACTGTTGCTTGTCTTGTTCTGGAAGAGATGATCTCATTTTAGTAATTGATTATATATTTAAACATATTCACACCATCATGCCATTCTCAATGGCAAGTATAAATGTAGTGCCTGGTTTATAAGTCTAATTTTGTCAGGCAATAACTTTATACTTGCCATTTAGAATGGCATTATGGTGTTATGTTATCAATTACTAAAATGAGATTAGCATAACCGATGGCCATCGCATATGCAGACTGATATATAAATACAAAAAAAATATATATTTTCTTATTCTCACTAACATTTAGATATTTAAGTCAAATAAAAAGTTAGCTGATTACATTTAAAAGTCCATAGAGATCCGCATCAGTTCGTACTGCCATTAACACTTCCTCCAACGAGTGGAAAAAAATTCTAAACAATATTTTAGTGTAGTAATCTAGGTTTTAAATCTTATTGTAAAATAAATGTATATAAAGTAAACATTTATTTAAAATTTTAAATGGAAAAATACATAGTAAAATAATTAACTTAATTAAAATATATTTATTTATATAATTAAAAAGTCAAAACGTGTTTGGCTGGGAAACCGGAGAATGAACAATGGGAGATTTTGTGAATCTCCTGAAAGTGCCTTTTTCTGAGTCTGCCCACTTTTAGTCCCCCATGCCATGATGCAATGCTGGAGTTACCTCATTTATGTAAAATCTTTTTAGTAAGACATTTCTGGTTGAGGGCCGGATTCATTTTGTACTTTCAACATTAAGTTTACTTGTTTTGACTGAATGAGAAGCACAACTACACAACATGACTGCATGCATACCAATACACACATCTTCTCTCTCTCTCTCTCTCTCTCTCTCTCTCTCTCTCTCTCTCTCTCTCTCTCTCTCTCTCTCTCTCTCTCTCTCTCTCTCTCTCTCTCTCTCTCTCTCTCTCTCTCTCTCTCTCTCTCTCTCTCTCTCTCTCTCTCTCTCTCTCTCTCTCCTCTCTCTCTCTCTCTCTCTCTCTCTCTCTCTCTCTCTCTCATCATAGACATTTGGGAATTAAATTTAAGTTGAGTGTTAGCTAAATGTAACAGGATCCAAGTAAGTTCCCTTGCCATATTCATCCGAATATAACAACAACTGTCCTGACAGGACTGTGCAGAGTCTAGAATCAGTCTTCCAAAGAGGGACTTGGACAAGAAAAGGGAAAGAGAGCGAGAGCTGGGTTTATTAAAGAGGAATCAAAGATCGGAGATGAGATAGTGTAGTTTGTAATCATTCACGATGATCTTTTCATTGAGGATGGCCCAGAGCTGAGGAGGAACAGAGAGCTTAAGAGGGAAAAACCCCATTGTTCCACACACTGGAATTGACAATAGAGTTCTGATCGCTCTTATCTAAAAAACAACACAACAGGTCGTGATAACTCTTAAAGACAGTCAGAAACAACAACAGTGTAAAATAAAGTGCTGCTCTTTCAAATGAGCTAGCCAGTGCTCGGGAATTCCCTGCGTTGAAGATTAAAGGCCACTTTTATTAGTTTTGGCATGGCATTTGGCAAAGTTTTCCCAGCATGGCAGGTAAAGTTGAGGATAATCACGGCTAGACAAGCTTCTTGTGAAGTGCTGACCTGCTGTATCTCAATTCTGGAGCTATTGTGTAAGTCTTTACTGTAAAAGTCATGTGATCATTTGACCTAATTATTTCCACTTTCTGAAGGAGGATTGTGTTGTGTGTGCTTTTCTGCTATATATGTACAGGCCTCACATCATTATAAATGTGAATGGTGTGTGTGAAGGTGGGGAATCCCTTCCAGCCTACCTTTCACTTCTCCAAGGAAAAAAGGTTTGGTAAAAGACCAAAACATCCCACACATCCATTACTTCAGCTTTTCGCTAATCTCTAGTAACGTCTTCACAGCAACACAATTTTCTCAATGACTTTGCAACTAAAATGACTCTGTTCTATGCAGAACTGCTGCGGCCACAAGCATCTTCCGAAGTGTATACTTGTTCATTTCGAGAGTGGTGACTTGACTGAAGTAGAGAGCATGAAACTCCTGCTGGAGTTTTCCCTCCTACCCCCGTGGCAGCTAGCTAGGGGCCGTGTGTCTGACCTCATCAGGGGGTTTATTGACTCAGGGGACCATGATGTTCCTTTGCATGTCTGACGTGATCTTGAATAAGCTGAATATGGGCCTGAAATGATGACCGGTTTCCCAGATATAACACGCACTCAAATGCCTACGGAGGCAAATTACTTTTTGTGTTGACGATTCACAGAAATGCTCAACAGAAACTGTTTGGTTGATGCTCTCACTTTAGTAATAATTGTATTTGTATAATATTTATAAATGTCACTCTGCTACTTGTGGTTCCAACTTGTCGCCCACCTAACATTTTTACTCCCAAACAAAGTTTCAATTTGACCTTACTATGCTAAACAATGAAAAATATTTTTTTTTAAGAATAGCTTTTATTGCAACATGTTGTTAGGGTTAGTAATGGTTACGATTCTGATTTAATGTATAATGAAAAATTGATTCAGTGAAGGAGTCGGTTATAAACTCGGTAGTGATTTACTGATGGAGTGAGACTGATTTAAAACAATTTCAACGAAAACGTTTTGTAAAAAGATTGTCATTTCAATCGCATTTCAGACTTCGCGGCTGCGGTACTGTGCTGATGCTGAAATTTAAGTCACATGTACCCTAGCATGCTCGTAAAAAACAAAGCATACTTTGGGTTTAAGAGTCTCAGTCAATTGTTCGCGATTCGGACATTTACAGACTGTTACCATGTAATAAATTGCTGCAATGATGGGGGATTTTTGTAGGCCAACCTGTAAATTAGAATCACCCTGGTTCCCTAGACAAAAACCCAATAGAATTTTTCCTTTGGATTATTGCAGAAAAACCCAATAAAAGCTTGAATCTTAAAAAATGTTTTCATCATGATAATCTTCGCAAATGAAACAACTTTTATGAATTGAAGCCACTATAAGACAACTCTTTACATTTTTATTTTTAAAAAAAAAGTTGAGTTCAATTGAAAGTGAAAGTGAAAAGTTAAAAATTTGAGTTGGAATAGTTTGCAAGCACGCCGTTATAAACAATGAGGTTGTAAAAGTTGACAAGTGAGTAAATGAGTTTTCGATTCGGTGTGATGTTTAATGTCCCTGAAAACATTGAGGTCACATTTAGCCACTTGTTAGCAACCACCTTTTTCAAGACAAGGTATTTTATGTTTTAGAATAAAATGTGAAAATATCTTGAGCTCGTGACTTCAGGACGATGGAACCGGTAATGCTAAAATGATTCTGAATGTTTGAGTTTTGGACAACAAAAATACATCGTCCCAGCAGCACTAATCAACTAATGCCATAAGATATCATATAACAAATCGCATATCGACACACAGTGTTTTCCAATCTGTCACCAATGGCCACTATAGTCTATTTTAAATTGTCACATTTTTGTTGCATTTTAGTCTGTCTGAATCACTTCATAATGGATGCGTTACTGGCCTCTCAAAGCGATGGCAGCGGTTTCAGCTACAGTACTAGGTACAAAATGTTTATCAGACAATAGTAAATTGATTCAGTGAATATATATTTGATAAGAGATATTAGTTACAGACCTTGTTTGGTCCCATAGCCTCCTCCCCTTTAAATAGCCAGCCCCACTATATCCCTCTACCCGAAAGTCACCTACTTCTCTTCTGCTATTCACTTCCAGGCCTCAGGACAGCTGAGAATTTGCTGCACTTATAGCCTCTCCATTCAGTTGTGCTTGGGAAGGGGCTTTCCACCACTTGTGCACATCACACACTCTTCAAAATCCTTTGGGACTGGAGTTTTAATGCTTTGACACACTGTCTCATGATCTTACTAGCATCATCACGACTCCTGCTGTATCACATCTCATTGTCTGTTTTCCCATATCTCACTAATAATTACCATTGACTGTACAAACACGCTCACAAACACAAACAAGGTTACAAATGGTTTAGAAAATGATCTTTAAGCAAACATTTTATTATAAAAATAAATAATCTTATAATTATCACATTTCGTTTTGTTTTGCCATCTCTGTCATAATGTCTTATTGTCAATTGATTTTTGTTGTTAGTGGCTTTAAACCCTGTAAAAGTGTGCTGCAATAGGAGGCCATTTTGTCAGACGCAACAACTGAGACGTCACGCCTCAATTTACCAGGATGTAGGGAACTTCCTCTCTTACTTAAAACTAGAATGTTTTTAACTGCAGAGGGGGATCAAATGGCAAGTACCTCACAGTCAAAAGGTGCCTAGAAGTCTGAGAAAGTAATGACATGTTATACGTCGCAACCATATAAGATTTATAATCGGAAACTGAAGTTTGATATACGGTATATGAATCAAGTAGTAAAATATCAAAAGATTGTTAATAGTGTGTACTGTGCTGCTCTGTATGTCTTGGTACAAATAATTATCTGATAATTATGTAATGTGATACATTTAACCTGAAGGTGAGTAATACCAATATACCTACAAATGAAATGTATAAACATTACAATATACTTTACAAATAGCACCATGACAAAAGTATGAATTATATTCAATAGTCTAATAACAAAGAAGCTTGTGTATTAAATATAAAATAACATGTACTTTTATCATCTGTATTTGGAAATAATTATAATCTAGCAAAAAGTGCAAAACAGCTGATAAAGAATACATATCAGTGAGGTATATGATACCCATTTTATGATCCATCTGAACTATACACAGATCTGCAATACAGCATTAGGCAAAATTTGACTGAAACTCGTACCATGCCGAAAACCATGACACCAAACAAATGGCAAAACCCAGTGACTTATAAACCACAGTTGCTTGAGATTGAATAACTTTTCATAACCAAACCATCTGCATTCTATGACAGCCATGTGAGTAAGCCTTTGATCTGGAAATGACCGACCTAAAGTCATATTCTTAGTCCTATGCCACAAGCAATCTTCTTAACATCAACCGAGTCCACAATCGAAAAAAAAAAAAAAAAAAAAAAAAGCTCTTCCTTCGACTCCATCCTGTTTAAACGTGCCCCTGCCTTCATCAACACCCTGTCGCACATCCCACAGTCTGCGAGCATGTAGTGATTATGTCCTCAGTGCTTTCTGTGCCCTGTGAAAAGTCAGTGAGGTAAAAGACTCACAGCTTGGCACACTCGTCCCAGTGGTTTAGGTATTCGGCCGCGTGCTCATCGTCATATGTGGTGAGACACCGAGGGCACTGCAGTTCAGCGGCTCCCTGTGGTGCAGTGTTACTGATAGTCCTTTTTGAGCTTGCTTCTGGGGGACTGTTCCTTAGTGGTTCGGCAGTGTCCGTTGGTCGGGGAACTTTTTTAAGGCCCATGTGAAGTCGGCGTGAGGGTGAGGCGTCTTGGACGCTCTGCATGAGGAAGAAACAAGGCATGTTAGAAGGAAATGGCCTTTGGATTTTAAAAAATAATAATAATGCTGGTTGGGTTATTTAGTAGTACAACAAAGTTGTACTTCCCCACCCCCACACAAAGTTGTGTGGGGGGGGATGCTGGCTAGATAAATTAACCTATCTCTATTGTAAATGCGTTACAGATCTTATTTTGAATGAATCTTCCATGTATATAAAATGTATATTTTTTCCACGTAATGTTTAATCAAAATGTCATAATGACAGACTTTTATCTATGATGTATGCCGAATAATTTAGTCTGCTTTTATTGAGTGCAAAATCTCAAAATCAAATCATCAAACAATGGACAGCCTTACTTTTTCTTTTTCTCGATAATCCATTGCAATTGGATGTATAAAAAATGAAAAAGGATCTGCTGCTACACCAATTTTATTTGAAAAACAATTTAATGTATATTTTGAGAATTTTTGATGCTTTTTCAAATATCATGAATTATTAATTTAAAATATCATGCTTTGGGTTTAGTAGTAAATAACGATACAGAAAAGAAAGGAAAATTTTGCTTTAAAGAATTATTTAAAATAAGTAATTTTTTTGTCAAATATCCTGAATTGTTCATCCGTAAATATAATTCGTATTTCAGGGAGTTGCACCACATGACATCTTACATCCCAAACTAATCTTGTCACAAAGATTTAAAATTTTATTTTCAAGAATATAATTCTTATTTCATAATTTTTAATTTCATTAAGGCTTTTTTAAATGAAACATGCCTGTGTGCGTATTTGCAGTTGAAGTCGCCCAACTTCGTCTTGAAGGTCCAGGATTTTACCCTGAGCCCTCTCTCGGTCTGCCCTCTCCGATTTGAAGTCCTCAATATAGGCCAGAACCTATGAGCGAACAAGGAAAGGACTTGGTTTATGGGCAGCAAACCAAACAAAGTACTTCTCATCTTTGCTGTTACAAAATTACACTGACTTCCTGTTTAAGAGGAATTCAAATTCTGCTAGTTGAACTGATACAGACCTGCTGCTCAAGCATTTGAATGCGCTCCTGGTCTCTTCTTTTATTGTCATCCCTCTCTCTGCAGAGTCTCTCGCACTCCATCATCCTGTCCTGCAGGAGGCCGTTGAGCCGTGCGATCTCCTGCTGTAACAAAGCCATGCTGCCCACAGCCTGAGTTTGGGTCAGGGTCGGACCTGCAGATGCCAGACCGTTTGACTCTTTCAACTTCTGACACAAACCCCTCACATACTCCTCTCTACTGGAGTCATACTTCTGCCACTTTGAGTTTAAACTTTCCACCTGAGATGGAACAAAAACATATATTTATGATGTGAACAGAAAAAAATGACATGACATTTTCCAGGAATATTTTTACATTGTTGTTTATTTCCGTAAAATGTACTGAGTGACATTTTCTGACAAATGTCAGTGATCGTGTGATCCTTACATAGGCAACTCTCTTTTTAAGCTGGTCATTCTCCTCTTCTAACTTGCTGATGATGACATTTAGACAGGGTATTTCAGGGGAATCTTTTGTCTTATGAAGAGAAGAAAATGCAAGGTCAAATATAATTGTTAAACAGCAATTTCTACGTTTTTTTAAAAGATGGTCCAGATTTTGTAGAATGCTGATAGTTTCCTACACACCTCATTATCTTGAGCTCTCTGATCGGTCATGGCTGTCTTGCTTTTCTCTTTCTCCATGTGCCCCAAAAGCTCCTGGCACACCTGCACAGTGGCCCCCAGTTGGGCCCTCAACTGCTCTGCTTCTTCAGCAAGAGAGTTGCAGAGGACGGCCCTGGTGGCCTGTGTCCGATCCCTTTCGGCTAAGGTGGAGCGTAGTTGCTGGATCTCCCTCTCTTTCTCCTGCTCGGGCCTTTCCCTGATGGTCTTAAGCTCTTGATCCTTCTCCTTTAACTTTTCTTGCAATCGCTGAATCTCCTGGAACAAGAAAACAGTCAGGAGACTCTCATGCAGTTCAGGTGAATGTTAACAACACATGTACTTGTTTCGCCACAGCTCAAGCATACAAGTATCCAAATACTCTCAAAGGCAAACAAACGGTACAAATCTGCTGGAAAAAACATCTTAAACCATGATAAACTGATTGCTGGTCAGGCTTATCTGCTTGGATTTTGGGGCACTTTTCAAATTTATATATATATATATATTCACACACACACACACACACACACACATAATATATATATACTATCATATCACTATTATTATGTTTTCTTGAGTAAGGAATTCAAATACTTTACAAAGAAGATTCTATACAGTGGGGTTTTTGGCAAAAAAAAAAAAAAAAAATGTTGTAAATGATTGCATAGGAGAAGTAGGAACACAAGTGAGAAATGTGTTGTAACTTACTGTTTTACTGGTTCCCAATCTCTGGGCGGTGTCCGCCTCTGATTCCATGAGTTTTTGCTTTAATTTGCAAATTTCCTTACACAAACTCTCGATTAGAGATTTCGACGGCCCTACAATATAAGGATCCTCTCCCTCAATGACTACGGTTTTCTCATACTTCCCCAGTCTTGCCTTTAAATCGGCGATAATTCCGTCTTTGGATGTAACCAAGTGATTTAAACGAGCAATGTCTTGTTGTGTTTCGTGGTTGAATGTGTTGAGTGTAGAGCAGCTGCGCAACTTCGCCCTCAGCGCCTCGTTCTCCCTCTTTATCTCATCCATGCTGAACAATCCGCTCGCGCGTTAAAACGAGTACATAAAGTACGAATTTCCCATAGATTGTACAGGTTTGAGTGTTATAGGCTACAGACGTCTGCTGTAGACCAAAAGCAGAAAGCTTCAGTCAGTGAGAGCCTCACTCAAGTTCGAAATTATTTTATGAAGAGGGGATTTCCTTGACGGGACTTCCCCCCATCTCAAATTGGGTATATTTTTTCTCGTACTTCACATACAACATCGAAAAATAGTTGGGTAACAGTCCCTATTTTGGCATTAAAAGAGGTTAACTGTGGAGTAGCGTGTGATTTAATTGTGGTTTTAGACTTTTTAAAGGCAGTCGTCTTTGGTCTCATGTCAGGTTTGGGGAGATCACAGTTCAGCTTGACGCGAGTGCACGAGGAATGCGCGCTACCCTTCCTGTACGCTGCAGTGACGCGACGCAAAAAAAGAAAAACTAGTGTAGAAATCTCTTCCTCATTATGGACGTTTTAGTTTGTGTAAAAGCGCTGTGTATACTGGACTTTAACACGTAGCCTATACGCTTTAGTCATGTGGCATCCACGCGCAGAGTGTGTGTGAAGCTTGAGCTGCCTGTTGAACCTGGCAAGGTGGCAAGGCTTATAAGACTTAGGAGACCGGGGATGGTTGTAACAATTTTGACCTTTCTGTCTATATCGTGTAGTACTTTGAAGTCAGTGTGTTCAAAATGTGATCCAAACTAGTTACAAGTGTCTGCTATTAAATGACATAGCTATTATCTTTGCAACACTTGACAGAAAATGCATGATTTAGTTTCAAACACGAGGAGTGAAATGTTACAATTCACCCCATAGTCTGGGTTAGTTTGTAACATACCCTGGGTGAGATGTAACATTATGATATCCACCAGGGTGATATGTAACATAATGAAATAAGGATTTTGACAAAAATAATTTTGAAAGGTTTTTTTTCAACACTGACTTTTCAATATAACTGATGTGTGTGTCACTCTTAGTCTCAGTGTGTTTGTCACTCTAGTCAATAGTAATTGACTATTATAAATTGAACTTGAACACAAACATTGTTTGTTTGTAAGCATGTTTGTTACTGCCAGTGTTAGTATTGGCCATGATAAAATTTAACACTTGGTGTGTGTGTGTGTGTGTGTGTGTGTGTGTGTGTGTGTGTGTGTGTGTGTGAGATTACAACTAATCCAGAGTCATGTAGCCTTGAACTAGCTCACCTTACAGCTAACAGGCAAAACATTAGCACTAACAACTTGCATGGAAAATATCTACACAGACACACAATAAATATATTAAAAGTTTGATGAGTTTAACTACAAAGCAGAAATTCCCATAACAAAAGTTACTTTACCTCAAAATAGTTTTTTCCACTCTAACATGTGCTGTGTCTGCCACAGGGCTCTACTTTATCACATGTGGAATAAGAAACTAAACTAAGCATGTGCGAAGTGAATCAGGTGATTTGTAACTAGTTCCTGATCGGACAGATTGGAATTGTTACAACTGACCCGTGTTACAACCATCCCCGGTCTCCCCTAGTGATGCGTCTATGTCGAAGAATCTAAGGCATGAAGTAGGGAAAGAAAAACAGTTTTCACATTTCTGAACTGATAGTCAACCTAAAAATTAAGACTTAAAGGGATAGTTCACTTTAAAATTAAAATTCTGTCATCATTTACTCACCCTCAAGTTGTTTCAAACCTGTATTAATTTATTTCTTCTGCTGAACACAAAGAAAGATATTTTGAAGAATGTCAGTAACCAAACAGTAGTCTGTACCCATTGACTTCCATAGTATTTTTTTTTCCTACTATGGAAGTCAATGGGTACAGACTACTGTTTGGTTACTGACATTCTTCAAAATATCTTTCTTTGTGTTCAGCAGAAGAAATAAATTAATACAGGTTTGAAACAACTTGAGGGTGAGTAAATGATGACAGAATTTTAATTTTAAAGTGAACTATCCCTTTAAGGCTTAAAAATTAAATCAAGGTTACGCACCCCCATGTCGTTCCAATCCAAACCTTTTAGAAGACCTGCAGAACACAAAAGAAGATATTCTGAATGTTTTTAACCAGACAGCTTTGGTTGCTATTAACTCCCACTGTGTGTGTATATATATATATCTATAATGCATACATACATAACCAATTTGCTGCATGGCAAAAGCATGGCACTGATTTATGAAATTTTAGATAAATATAATAGGCAAAATTCCACAATGTTCTTGTGCTTCATTGATGTTTCTAAAGCATTCGATCGTGTTACTCATGAGAAATTATTTTTAAAATTGTCCCAGACAGGTGTATGGAGGAAGAAGATCTAAGGGAGCGGGTGGAAGTTGAACCCTGGAGTAGATCAGACAGGTATGGGGGGCGAGGTTATGGATTTAACAGAAGGACTTTGAATTGAATACGAAACTTGACCGGGAGCCAGTGAAGCTGTTGGAGAACAGGACTGATGTGGTGAATGGAGGGGGTCCGAGTGATGATGCGGGCAGCTGAATTCTGGACCATTTGAAGTTTATGAAGGGATTTGTGAGGGAGGCCGAAAAGGAGAGAATTGCAGTAGTCCAAACGTGAAGTGACAAGACTGTGGACAAGGATGGCGGCAGTGTGGGGGGTAAGGGAGGGGCACAAGCGATTAATGTTTTAATTGATTAATGTTTGAGTAATGTAAGTTTATTTTTATAGCACATTTCATACACAATGGTAATTCAAAGTAGCCTGGCTGACGCCAGACCCAATTCTCGTTGAGACTTGGGTTTGGGAACCACATGTGCATTTTCTCGTATTTGAGGCGTGGTTTACGAATGCCCGGCGCCGTTTATTGGGTGCTAAGAATGTCTATCAAATGCGCCTGTACGTAGCTCATATCCAATCGTTTCCAGTATACAGATGACGTATGTAGAGCGACAGAAATTAGACATGGAAGAAGACGATGGGTAAGATATTTTTGTGTAAACAATGACGTTCACCAACTATTGCCGTTTGTGGAAGATAAACATGAGGGTCGAAGGTATATATGGATATAAACAAACTGCTAGTTGTGTCGCATATATGTCTTCATCGTCTTGCTGCTCCCTCCCCGTTCTGTGATTGGTTCCCTAGATGAGGCGAAAATCTGGTCTACTATGGTATCCAGACTGCCTTTCAGCGTGAATAAAATCGCGCTGAGCAAAGGCAGTATGTGGAAACCCAGGCTAAATTCAAAGTGCTTTACATAGAAGAAATCAAAATAATCAAAATAAATAAGAATAATTAAAACAGTTTGGAATAAAAATTAAAATACAGTACAAACAGTCTGACGAACAGTGGGGACAGTGCTCATTCATTAAATGTAAAGATGGAAGTAGGCTGACAGTGTAAAGTTATGATGTGGGGCTGAAAAGATAATGTGCTGTCAAGGATAACAACTTGACTCGTAACCTGGGGGATGGTGAAACGGTGCAATTATCAATAGAGAAAAACTGTCGATTTTGGATAGTGTATTTAGTGATAGATAGAGAAGTGATAGTGAAGGAGATAGATGATGAAAAGTAAGGGCCCCAGGACAGAACCCTGGGCCACACCAGAAATGACGGCGGAGGGACTGGATTTAAGAAACTTAAATTGAATGAATTGAGTGCGGCCAGAGAGGTAAGATGTGAACCAGTCTAGCGGAGAGTGAGGGTGATGCCGATGGAAGATAACCTGTTGAGGGGGATGGTGTGACAGATGGTATCAAAAGCTGCACTCAGGTCGAGGAGGATGAGGATGTTAAGGAGTCCAGAATCAGCTGCCATAAGGAGGTCATTGGTTTCCATGAGGTTGAAGTGCTGTTTCAGTGCTATGGAGTGGACGGAAACCGGACTGGAACTGTTCATACAGGTTATTGTGGGATAGAGGAGAATGGAGTTGAGGCAACTGTTTTTTCAAGGATTTTGTAAATGAAAAAAAAATGGGGGTAATGGAAGCAGTTTTGAATGATGTAGGGGACAGTTCCAGTGGTTAGAGATGAGTGGATGATGGCAGAAATGAGGTGGACCAAGGAGGGAAGGGAGGCGTTAACAAGTTGTGGAAAAGGGGTCAAGTTGACAAGTGGAGGGTTTGAATTTCCTGATGAGTTCTGTGATCTCTGAAATAGCGGGGAGCTGGAAGGAAGAGAATGAATGTGTAGATGGATGAAAGTCGGCTGAGATGCTGGGGTGAGGGGTAGATCCAAGGGAGGGGTGGATGTTTTTGATTTTGTCAGTGAAAAACGCTGCGTCGGAAGCTATATGCTCAAACGAACATGCTGTGTCGTAAGTTTAGCATGTGCTCTGTATCTGTGAAGATCTCACTCTTTAGAGTGTATTGTACACCTTTATATACTGCCTTCCTGTGGTGTCGTTATACGCAAGGCAGCATTAGACAACTCATCGTGGCTTATAATGACAGCATGAGGCTGCTGCTGAGCGCTCCAAGAAGCTCCAGCGCAAGCCATATGTTTGTCAGTGCCGGGGTACCTACCTGTTCTGCACTTTTACGTAACTTGATGTATAGATTTATGTGTAGGGTATCTGAGTCAGAAAATACTTAATCGCTGTGTTGGCTGACCCTGTACGAAGTTATATCAGATTTTCTTACAGACTGTGGAACCAGGGGCGAACATGTCTGTATGTTAGACACTGAACATTTTGGAAGGCTTTGCTTTGTATTACTTGTTTACTCAGTGTGTTTTTATTGTTGTTATGGATCATCCTTGGTCTGAAATAAAGATTGATATACATGCATGCATACATGCATACATACATGCATACATACAGGTGCTGGTCATATAATTAGAATATCATGAAAAAGTTGATTAATTCAGTAATTCCATTCTAAAAGTGAAACTTGTATATTCATTCATTACACACAGACTGATATATTTAAAATGTTTATTTATTTTAATTTTGATGATTATAACTGACAACTAATGAAAATCCCAAATACAGGATTTTTAGAAATGCTGGCCAACTAAAGTATGAACATGAAAAGTATGAGCATGTACAGCCCTCAATACTTAGTTGGGGCTCCTTTGGCCTGAATTACTGCAGCAATGCGGCGTGGCATAGAGTCGGTCAGTCTGTGGCACTGCTCAGGTGTTATGAGAGCCCCGGTTGCTCTGATAGTGGCCTTCAGCTCTTCTGCATTGTTGGGTCTGGCGTATCACATCTTCCTCTTCACAATACCCCATAGATTTTCTATAGGGTTAAGGTCAGGTGAGTTTGCTGGCCAATTAAGAACAGGGATATCATGGTCCTTAAACCAGGTACGGGTAGCTTTGGCACTGTGTGCAGGTGCCAAGTCCTGTTGGAAAATGAAATTGCATCTCCATAAAGTTGGTCAGCAGCAGGAAGCATGGAGTGCTCTAAATCTTCCTGGTAGACGGCTGCGTTGACCTTGAACCTCAGAAAACGCAGTGGACCAACACCAGCAGATGACATGGCACGCCAAATTATTACTGACTGTGGAAACTTTACACTAGACTTCAAGCAACGTGGATTCTGTGCCTTTCCTCTCTTCCTCCAGACTCTGGGACCTTGATTCCAAATGAGATGCAAAATTTGCTCTCATCAGAAAAGAGGACTCTGGATTTAATAAAGCACAGTGGACCAGAGTCAACACAGCTGTCTACCAGGACATTTTCAGAGCACTTCATGCTTCCTTCATTTTCCAGCAGGATTTGCACCTGCCCACACTGCCAAAAGAACCAAAACCTGGTTCAATGTTCATGTTATTACTGTGTGATATTATGTAATATTCTAATTTTGATTTTGTGGGTTTCATAAGCTGTAAGCCATAATCATCAAAATTATAACAAATAAAGACTTGACATAATGAGTATTAGTTTCACCTGTTAAAGTTGAATTAAAGTTGAATTCTTGAAATAAATCAACTTTTTGATGATATTCTAATTATATGACCAGCACCTATACATTTACATTTACATTTATTCATTTAGCAGACGCTTTTATCCAAAGCGACTTACAAATGAGAAACAAGTAGAAGCAATTAAACTAGCAGTAGGACAACAGTATGTAAGTGCTATGACCCTTCACAGTACAATCCAACGCATTTTTTTTTTTTTTTTTTTTTTTTTTTAAAGAATAGATAAGAAAGTGTTAGTAGTATTGGATCAAGTGCTCAAGTGCTGCCGAAAAAGATACGTCTTCAGCAGTTACTTAAAGATGGCTACAGATTCAGCAGCTCTGGCTGAGTTAGGCAGATCATTCCACCAGCAGGGAACAGTCATGGTGAAGGTCCGAGAGAGAGATTTTGTGCCTCTTTGAGATGGCACCACCAGACGCCGCTCACTTGCAGAGCGCAAGTTTCTGGATGGTACATAAGTCTGAAGTAATGAGTTCAGGTACAGGGGGAGCAGTGCCAGTGGTTGTTCTGTAGGCAAACGTCAGTGACTTGAATTTGATGCGAGCGGCAACCGGCAACCAGTGCAATTTCGTGAGGAGAGGAGTGACGTGTGCTCTCTTCGGCTCGTTGAAGACCACTCTGGCTGCAGCATTCTGGATCAGTTGCAGAGGTTTGACAGTGCAAGCTGGGAGACCGGCCAGGAGAGCATTACAATAGTCCAGCCTGGATAGAACAAGTGCCTGAACAAGGAGTTGTTTAGCATGCTCTGATAGGAAGGGTCTGATCCTTCTGATGTTGTACAAGGCAAATCTGCATGACCGGGCAGTGCTAGCGATGTGGTCTGTGAAATTCAATTGGTCATCAACTACAACTCCAAGGTTCCTGGCTGATCTTGATGGAGTTATGGATGACGAGCCTAGCTGAATGGTGAAGTTGTGATTAAGTGCTAGGTTAGTCGGGATTACAAGTAGCTCTGTCTTCGCAAGATTTAGTTGAAGATGGTGGTCCTTCATCCAGCCAGAGATGTCTGTCAGGCAGGCTGAGATGCGAGCGGCTACCGTCGGATCATCAGGCTGGAATGAGAGGGTAGAGTTGTGTGTCATCAGCGTAGCAGTGGGTAGGAAAAACCATGTTTCTGAATCACAGATCCTAGTGATGTCATGTAGATTGAGAAGAGAAGTGGTCCAAGCACTGAGCCCTGAGGCACACCAGTGGCTAGTTGTTGGGACTTAGACACCTCACCCCTCCGACACCCTAAAGGACCTACCCGAGAGATAAGACTTGAACCACTGGAGTGCAGTTCCCGAGATCCCCTTCATCTTTAGGAATGACAGAAGGATCTGGTGGTTAACTGTGTCAAAGGCAGCAGACAGATCCAGCAGGATAAGAACTGAGGACTTTGAAGCTGCCTTGCCAATCTCAGAGCTTCAATTACTGAGAGCAGAGCAGTCTCAGTTGAGTGTCCGCTTTTGAAACCAGACTGATTGTTGTCAAGCATACATGTATGTATGCATGTATGCATGCATACATGCATTACATGCATACATACATGCATACATACATACATGCATACATACATACATACATACATACATAGCCTATATGGTGTTGTAATAAAAAATATTCAACCCCCATTTCAAATCAGACTTTCGGCTTGTTTGCAATGAACAATCAAACAAAAGTAATTGAAATAGCTCAACATAACAAATGTATTCAAGTGGTTTCCCCAAATTCAACTGAAAATGCAACTTTTAATGACTTCTAAAGTCTCAAAAATATTCAACACCCTGAATAGAATCTCTCACAACAATCTGCAAAACAGGTGTTTGTCTCAAGCACACCTGATGCAACTAATCAAGAGCTTCATTAATTGCACCAGGTGTGCTTGAGCTAGAACACATGAAACATCTGAACTGGGTTTGAGTGTCACATTTGACACAACTTTGAGTCAAAAGAATGGTCCCAAAAGTTAAGAGAATATATCATCGCCATTCACAAACAACATGATTCAATAAGATAGCTAAGGCACTAAATGTTCCCTAGAGGACACTGTTGGAAGCATGGTTTGCAATTAAAAGTGGTAACACTACCTGGATGGGGCAGAAAAAGGAAGTTATCAATGGCTGCAACCAGATTTATGAGAAGGCAAGTTCAGAGAAAACCTCTAGTGGCTGCAAAAAACCTGCAGCAAGACTTGGTGGCAGCAGGCACTGAGGTTTCAGCTTGCACAGTAAGGCGTGTAATAAACGCACAAGGTTTCCATGCCAAAACTTCCATGAGCAAGAGACAAGATGGCGCCGATGTGTGTGGCTAGCCGTCTGTCTGGGGGATGTTTCACTGTGTTGTTCTTACTGTGCTTAACTTGCTTAACGAAACAAATTTGTGGGACTCCTGTCGTACGACCGGGACCAACTTTTGTCCATCAAATCAAACTTAAATGATGCGCAGTGTGCAGAGGAGAGCCGCGGTCCCCCTCCTTTCCTGGCCAGCGTTCCTAGCCATCTCTGGCGCCCGGTATACGACGCGCCACGGAAAAAACGTTGGCGGAAAAAGGGGATGTCGAGGCGGCTTCGCGGTCAAACTAAAGACGCGGCAGACACCTCATCCCATGTCCAGGGGAGGGATATCATTGTTCCCGCCGGGAGATGTCCTGGGCCACTTCTTCTCGCGTCGCTCCCTGGAGGGACCATGCGCTGGATTCAACAGGTGGGGTTGAGCTCCCTCAGAGTCCCCCGAAGGTTTGGGCCACCACGCCTAAAGGGGAGAGGCGGTGGATCACAAGAATCTCCGCAGTTTGGCACCATGTAAATCGCCTGGTTAAGGATTTAATACCAATCAAGCTGGCACTGACAAACGCCCGCTCGGTGGTAAACAAAACCTTTATCCTAAATGATTTATCACGACAAACGATCTGGACTTCTTCTTCATATCAGAAACCTGGCTAAAGGTAGGAGACTCATCACCACTGTCTGAACTGTTGCCCGAGGGATATGTTTGTTTAAATTTCCCTCGCCTGGCTGGTCGCGGGGGAGGATTAATGACTATTTACAAAAAATCCACTCACTGCAAATTACTCACGGTTGAACCCGCCGAAGAGTTTTGAACTACAACTGTTTCAAATCGTAGCCACAAACCCGGTTACGGTGGCCCTAATCTACCGACCCCCAAAGCCAAACAGGGTTTTTATTCAGGAATTCTCTGATATTTTGAGCGCATTGTCCACAAACTATGACTGTTTCTTACTTCTGGGAGATTTTAATGTTCATATTTGTTGCGCAAATGACACCCTCTCAAGTGAATTTTTAAATGTGACTGAGTCGTTTGATCTAACTCAATGGGTTAAAAGCCCTACTCATAAATTAGGGTCACACTTTAGACTTAATTCTAACCCACAACCTACAAATTGATGATGTAAACATCTGTGAGACCAACTTTTCTGACCATATGCCAATCATCTTTAAGACCACTACAGCCATCCTACCTTTATCTCAAGAGGAACCAAAGCGCTGGTCAAGAAAATTAAGCAGCACCTCAAATGAAGATTTTTCAGCCCTGTTTAAAACTAAAAGTAATACCTCGATGCTGGAAACTTCTCTTCAGCACTTAGATGTTGATGAGCATTGGACTCTTTTAAATTCAACCTGTATCGACATTTTAGACACTATTGCCCGCTCAGACCGATAAGCAATAAAACAAAAATAAACCCCCTGGCTAAATGATAGCACTCGGGACCTCAGAAAGCAATGTAGGCGAAATGAGAGAAAATGGAAAAAAAGTAAATTACAAGTTCACTACGATGTTCTTAGAGATTCTCTATTTAGTTACCAAAGAGCAATAAGTAAGGACTAAAAATACCTATTTCTCCAAGATTATTAGGGTAAACATTAATAATTCAAAACTTCTATTTTCTATTATTAACTCTGTATGCAACCTGCGAGTACATACATCAAAAGCCTTCACTTATTTCCTGTGAAGACTTTCTAAATTTTTTCAGTCAAAAAATAGCCAAACAACGCTCCAGATTCCTCTAGTAAAATTAGATCCATCCAGCTATCCTGATGCTGAGTGGGGAGTCTTTGAACCTATTGCCTTTGACAGTCCTGAAGGATATTGTGCAAAAATTAAAACCAACATTTTGTGCAAATGATATGATGCCTAGTTGCCTGTTAAAGCAGACCTTTGAATCTGTAGCACTGAGTATAACTCCTTTGTTTAATAAGAGCTTGTCCACGGGGACTTATCCTCAAGAGTTTAAACACGTGGTGGTGACATCGCGGTTGAAGCGGCCAAACCTGAGTCAGGATGATATGAAAAATTATAGGCCAATCTCTCAGATCTCTTTTATCTCAAAAATTTTAGAAAAAGTTGTGTTTGCAGCAACTACTATCATTTTTAAATAAAAACTCAATAGGAGAAATGTTCCAATCGGGGTTCAAAACTGCCCACAGTACAGAGTCGGCACTATTGAAAGTGCTAAGCGATATCTTTTTGGCCCCTAGACAAAGGAGACGATGTTGTTCTAGTACTGCTTGATTTGAGCGCTGCTTTTGACATGATCGACCACAACATCCTCATCTCCCGTCTGGAACATTCAGTAGGATTAAAAGGTACAGTCCTGAATGGTTTCAGTCCTACTTGAGCGGTAGATGCTTCTCAGTTAATCATAATAATGCGACTTCGGGTAAAAAAATCTCTTTCGTGGGGGGTTCTGCAAGGATCTATCCTTTCACCTATAATATTTTCGTTATACTTGCTACCTTTGGGTAGCATTTTTAGAAAAACAGTGTCATTCCATTTTTACGCAGACGACACGCAAATGTACCTACCACTCAAGCGCTCTACTAGTGCATTGAGTCACTTTTAGAATGCCTAAACGACGTTAAAATCTGGATGGCTAAAAACTTTTTAATGCTAAATGAGGAAAAAACAGAGGTTATTATGTTTGGTCACAAAAACTCGGCAGAAAATATATTAGACTCAATTCCCCTAGCACCGTACTCGCGAAAAATAGGTAGAGATCTAGGCTTTCTAATTGACAATAACTTAAAATTTGACAAACAAATAAATTCTGTGGTTCGGTCATGTTTTTATAATCTGCGTCTACTAGCAAAAACCAAACCTTTTTTATCAAATAAAGACTTCGAAAGAGCTATCCACACTTTTATCTTTTCAAGGCTTAATTTTTTGTAATTCGCTGTATGGTGGCGTCACCGCTGCATCGTTGTCTCGTCTACAATCGGTGCAAAATGCAGCGGGGAGGCTTTTAATGAGAGTTAAAAAACATGAATCAATAAAACCCGTCCTAGAGTCCCTAAACTGGCTTCCAGTACAAGCAAGAATAAAATATAAAACACTACTTTTTATTTATAAAGCGCTAAATAATCAAGCCCCACCATATCTGGGCTAGTCAGCTAACGCCATACAACCCCTCCAGAACATTGCGTTCAGAGACCCAGAAGTTACTCATAGTGCCCAGAACACATCGTCTCCACAAAGGTGGACCGGGCCTTCGCGGTAACAGGGCCGAGACAGTGGAATGAGCTGCCACTATCTATTAGAACTGCAAAATCACTTTCCATTTTTAAGAACTTGCTGAAATGCCACTTGATGTCATTAGCCTATAATTAGATAGTCGAGATGTTTTTATATGTCGTGTATATATTGTCTGTGTGTGTTTTTTCGAAGCTTAGCTTATGCTGTTTTTTACTAAATTCTGTATGTAAAGCACTTTGGTTCAACTTGGTTGATGTTTAAACAGTGCTATATATAAAAAATAAAAATAAATAATAAAAAAAACACTACTGACCCAAAAACACAAATAATTTGCTCAAAATCATATTAATAAGCCAGAGAAGTTTGGAACTTTTCGGCCCTATGGATCAGCGGTATGTCTGGAGGAAGAAGAATTAAGCATGCTGTAAAGAACACTGTCTACAGCGTGGTGGCTCCTGTGATGCTCTGGGGCTTGCTTTGCATCCTCTGGCACTGGAAAACCTGCGTGTGGAAGTCAATATGGATTTCATTGAAGTATCAGGAAATTACTAGAACACGTCATGCCATCAGTGAGGAAGCTGAAACCTTGACCATCATTGGACCTTCCAACAGGACAATGATCCCAAGCATAACTCAAATTCCCACCAAGGCTTGGTTGCAGACGAAGTCCTAGAAGATACTACAGTGGCCCCTCACAGTCACCTAACTTGAACTCCATAGGGAACCTCTTGTGGAATTTGAAGGCGGTTTGCAGCAAGCAAAACCCCAGAATATTACTGAACTGGAGGCCATTGCTCATGAGGAATGGGCTAAGATTCCTTAGCAACGCTGCTAGAAAGTTGTGTCTGGTTATACATCTTGTTTGCAGCAGGTCATAACCGCAAAAGGGTGTTAGTACTAAAGATGCTTGCCATGAAGGGGTTGAATAATTTTGAGACTGCAGAAATCATTAAAAAGTTGCATTTTCAGTTGAATTTTGGGGAACCATTTGAAACATTTGTTGTGTTGAGCTATTTCAATTACTTTTTTTTTTATTGGTTCATTGCAAACAGCTGAAAGTCCTGTAAACCTGATTTTGCAATGGGGGTTGAATAATTCTGATTACAACGGTGTGTGTGTGGTGTGTGTGTGTGTGTGGTGTGTGTGTTGTGTGTGTGTGTGTGTGTGTGTGGTGTGTGTGTGTTGTGTGTGTGTGTGTGTGTGTGTGTGTGTGTGTGTGTGTGTGTGTGTGCGTGTGTGTGTGTGTGTGTGCATATATATACACCGCTACCTGGGGCGGGCCCGAGGGGGATCAGTCCAGCAACCAGTGAAGTAAAACTGCTCAGCAAACTGCTTAGCCGCGCAGGTAGAGGATAAGCCAAGCCGGGCTACAATTTCCCGTTTTACTTCAGCATTACTGGGCAGCGGTAGCGGCGGGGAGAGCGAAGTACGTTTGCTGAGCTTCACCGGTCAGTAGGGGTGCCAGAGCCCCGTGTCCAGTCACCCTCAGGCCACCTCTCCATGGTTGCTGTGTTCTCGAACACCCTGCAGGAATGCTTCCACGTCGTCATGAGGGGTCATTTTCGGAAGCAGCTTGGTTGCTTGTGCCTGGGCATCTGGTCACGGAATGTGTGGGGCGGGCGGCGGGCCTGGAGAGCTGCGAGCTCCTGCTCGGTCTGTCCTTGCCGAGTGGCCAGGTGTTCCACTATCTGTTGTTGGCGGATGCTGACCCTCGGTGAGATGCTTTAGGAGTTCTTTCCATATCGGGGAAAGGGAGAAGCGTGCACCTGTGACGGAGGATGAAAAAAGTCCAGGAAAAGGGATGAGAAACAGTCAAAGAAGGTGATATTGCTTGTCGATGATTCTTCCCTGACCTTGCCCCGCATTTCCTCCACCACTTGTCACAGGGTGAAGAATCACACAAATGGTGAAAAGGTGACAAACAGGTGTAGAAGTGCGCTGGTGTAGTCTCTGCTCTCCTCCTTGATCCTTGTGCAGGGTGCTCGTGCTCGATGGCGGCTATCCGGTCACACACGCTGCTATCTACAGGGATTGAGAGAGATAAGCTGCAGTCTTTCTGGAGGTCGAACTCTCTGTGGCAAGAACTGCCTGGGCTTATAATGCCTGCCGGCAGACGAGTTGCAGCTGGGACCGATCAGCCGGTAACGAGGAAGTGCAGGTGTTCTGCCTCTGTTTCCAGGGCGACGCTGATGAGATACCCGGGGACGCTCGTCATGATTTTATATTAGGGCTTGGGGAATTAATGCCTTAATCGTTGCGATTAATTTGAGATGTTTAAACGCATTTAAATAAATAAACGCAATTGACTCAGCACTTTTTTGTTTTTGCCTCGTTTTAATGGACTAGTTCCTGTTGAGGCTGCTATTGTGATTGTGTTCCCCCGAAACCAATAGCTGGATGCACCGAATTTTCGGCCGCTGAAAAGTATTTGCCAAAAATGGCATTTTCGTTTTTTTGGCCAAAATAGAAAAAAAGGCTGAAAATATTGCCGCCCCACCCCCTCCGTGTTTCGGCGTTCAGGTTTCACGAGCAGGTCTTTTCCACTTCGTGTGTGCGCCGCGCTCTCCGTTCCGTGTGTGTGTTGGTCCCTATGGATGGCGCGCTGCGCTCTCTGCTCAATGTTCTGCTCCGTGTTTGCGCTGCTGCTCTGTCGTTCACGGCACAAACGGTCCCAATCATGTACCAATCACGCACCGGAAAAGCAAAGTCCGCTCAAATAACGTGAAATTTCTCAGTAGTAGACTTCTGTTTGCAACAGCCCATACTGAGCTGGCCATGCTGGGCAACAATGGTAAAATGGGCCTGCTCTGGTAAGAATAGCTTTTAGGACTATACTTTATTGAGATTAGTTATTTTTAAAAATCTGTTAAAATGGAGTATGTTTGCATAGAAACTGAATGAAGAATAATATGTTGATATATTGATGTTTATTGAAAATAGGGCTATTTTTCTATTTCTTTTTTCTGTTTAATTTAATTAGGTGATTCTGTTTAAATATTGATGATTACAAGCTTGGGGGAAATGTGATTAATTGCAATTAATTATAGCGAATTGTGCAATTAATAATAATTTGTTTAATCTATTCCCAGCCCTAATATATATATATTAGCAGATGATAATATACACAATGCACGTTACATTAACCCAAAAGTTTGGCGATATGTGTAAAATGAGTACTGATATTCAGCAACTCACATTGGGGTCCTATTAATATGTCAAATGAGTGCCATTGTAAATTTTTAGCTGATTGGACAAACTGCCACATTTCTCATAAATCTGTTGCATAACTTTTAATAAAATATCTAAACAACAAAAAGTTAAATGTGTTATACATATCATATAAGCCTATTTTTAGCTGTATCTGTTGAAACGATCAGATATTTAGATTTCCTCCTTTTTGTCAGAATTATTTTTAACTGTAAACTTTGAGGAAAAAGTACACCTGACTAATTTGTTGTCCTTAGGTTTTCTTTTAAAATTCTTTACTCCCAAATTTTTGGAATTTTTTTAATACATAATACACCCGTTGTCTCTAAAAAAAACCCCCCTGTATTTAAAGGTTTCATCTTTAGACCCATCCCTCCTTGTCATAATGGATAATGCCTACCATTATCTTGGATCACATTATGCCAATTGTCTAGACAATGAAAGCCAATGGTGCTTAGTCCTGTTATCTGAAGATTGAACCATAAAAACAGTCAATTTTAATTTATACAGTAATTAACAAACTTACAATCTCTAAAACCCTCATTCTGGAATCTTTATCCCTCTGCCAAAAAGCAGCACACATGAAACAGCAGAAAGTCCCCGCTCAGTGTGTAGTGTTTGTGGTGAGTTTCATGATGTTCTTCCTAGGGGAAACCCCACCTCTGTTCTTTAAAGTTTTGCCACCATCTTGTGGTATCAAAAACTGTAATGACATGTGTTTGACAGGACATGATATATTACTTGTAAATAAAAGTCAATCACACACATAGTTGTTGCAATATTCCTTACTGCTCAAAGTGCTCATTCATAGCTTGATTTTACACAACAGTCATTTTCAGCCTCTCTATACACATTTTTTATTGTTTAATGTTTATGCTTTTGCAAAGGTATGAGCTAAATCTGTGAAATTATAGGCAATGAAGTTGGTAATTAGGCTACTCTTGGATTGCATTAGGGCAACTCTTTCATTTTACGAATGTGGAGTTTGCACTTTTTAGCATGAAGAGTACCCCGGGGAAAAAACAGCACTCATGCAAACAACACGACATACTTTTTCTTTACTTTATTTGAAAATGGTTAATACCAACAGTAAAAATAAATGTCTATAAAAATCTATAAATAATATATAATACAAAAAAAAACAAATTCTGCACACAATTCGGTATAACACTTTGCAATAATTTTTTCGTTTGTTAACATTAGTTAAGATTGACGATGAACAATACTTTTTACAATTTGAATACATTAAGATAAACACTAGTTAATGCACTGTCCAATAAACATTAACTTTAATAAGGGTAAATAAATTCTGTAAGAATATATTGCTCATTTAGAGTTTGTTAATGCATTAGCTAATGTTAACAAATGAGACTATATTGTAAAGTGCTTAACAATATGGTAAAAGTATAAAAACTAAATATCAATGTACCTATAATATATTTTTAATTTTAAGTTAAGAATGATCTAGGTAGA
>JARPMJ010006947.1:0-47682 GCA_033366665.1 Phoxinus dragarum
CTGTCACCTCAGACTGCTCATTCTGCCAAAAAAACACTGCAGGATCAACCCGTGACATTTTACCACCACTGTTCAGCATGAGTTCTTTGACCTTGTTGTACCAGTAGAGGGAAGCATCTGCAAGTCCATACACGCATTTCTTTAGTTTCCACAACGCATTGTTCACGCCTGCTTCTGGTGGAGGACGAATGTAAAGGTCTCTTGAGAGTTCCATTCCCTGCAAAAAGGCAGACTTAATATCCATAGAATTTACTTTCCATTTGTTTTGACAAATAACAGCTAACAGCAGCCTGAGTGACTCTGATGCACATGTGGGAGAATCTTTCTGTAATTCTTGAATATTGACTTCTTCAAAACCTCTCGCCACAAGGCGAGCTTTGGGAACAATACCATTAGAAGTTTCCTTCAACGTACAGACCCATCTAGTAGAAATACATTTTTGACCCTTGTCTGTGACCTCTTCGTAAACATTATTATTTTGCCAGTTTTCAATCTCTTGCTGTTTAGCAGCATCAAAAGAGATGTCTTTGGAAATGAGTACATCAGCATCGGTGTTATCACATTCAGTGAGAAGATCATCAACATGTGACATGTCTAAAGCTTCCTTTTGACCCTCGTTGCCATTTGGTTCAAGATACTGCACATTGTACCAGTTTTTATATTGCCCTTTTGCTTTTCCTGCTCTGCCTAAAACTCTGGCAGTGTGTTTAGTACCATCATCTCTGTTTGTAAATGTCACTGTCTGACCTGTTCTCAGTTTGACACCAGTGGAACCCACTGTATTAGTAGCATCACTCTCTGTCTCATTAATTTGTCTCACGTCTTGTCTATCATCTGTTTCTGTGTTTTCAGGGATTTGCACGTCTCCATTAACACTCGTTTCATCAGCTGAATTCTCTGACACATCTGTGTGTATTACGTTTTCATTTTCTTTACTATTTTCAGGAATATCCGGTAGTACAGGTTTATCCTCATCCTGTGCTTTGACTTTATTCAGCCTGGACTGGTGTACTCTGACAAGAATCCCACCATGTCTGATAAACACTACAGAGCTATCCTGACCGATAACTACAGCAGGGCCTTTCCACTCTGTACTGTCTGCTCGCTTGTAGTACACTCTGTCTCCTGTCTCATACTTTTCATCAGTAGGCCTGAGCTGCTTTCGTAAAGCTCTTCTTATTCTTTCTGAGCATTCCACCTCTGTGAACGCTCTTCTGGAAGCATGCAATGCTGCTAGATGCTGTCCTACTCTAGTACTCATAGAAGTGCCCTCTAGAGCAGGCAGTTTATCAACCAAAACGGAGGGAAGATTAGGACTGTGACCAAACACAAGCTGATGTGGGCTATAACCATGCACATTAATCATACTGTTTTTGGCCATTAGAGCCCAGTCTAGAGCAGTCTGCCAGCCACACCCGTTTTCCTTTTTCACCTTCAGGAGGATCTCAGTCAGTGTCATGTTGTGTCTCTCCAGCAGCCCGTTGCTCCAAGGACTGTATCCCGCTGTAGTCTTTATCTCAGTGTTGAATTTTTCTGCCATCTCTCTTATCTCCTCATTGTTGAACTCACCACCGTTGTCTGTGTATATGCGTTTGGGGGCACCATGAACACTTATCCACGAGTGAATGAAGGAGTTGACGATCTCCGAGGCTTTCTTTGTTCTCACAATGTTTCCAGCGCTGAAGCGTGTGAAGTGGTCGATGATGTGGAGGTACCATACGCCAGGTTCCAGCTCATGTAGATCCATTGCCACCGTCTCATTGTACTCTGAGGCTAAAGGCAAACCAACAGCAGGCCTGGGCTTGGTCCTGCTATATCTTTGACATACCTCACAGTCACGGATGATCTCTTGCAGAATAACTGGACAGTCTTTGTCAGTATTTCCAGAGCTGAGGATGAGCCTCTGCAGCCGGTCTGCGGAGGCGTGGCCAAACTGCTTGTGGAGCTTCAGGAGAACTTTACGCTTCTCTTTTGTAGACATCTCTGCTGTGACGACAAGGATTTCACTTTCATTGGTGTCCGCTTCAGTATTACCATCTCTAATGTCAACACAATAGTGTCCCGAACTAGTGAGCTCAAGAGGCACTGGTTGCTTGAACATAACAACTCTGTCATTCTCCATGTCTAAAACAGTTCCTGCTCTCTTTAGAGACATTTTGCTCAGCAGTAAAGGAATATCAACAGGAACAACTTCCGTTTCAATGTGACATTTTGTTAGACCGATCTTAGCGGGAAGCTTCACCTTTCTATTGGAGTGTACCACCTGACCATCACCAAATCTGAAAGGTCTGCAGCTTAAAGATTCAGTGTGCAGCAGTTTGTTAATTTGGCTTTGGGTCAGGTCTTTCATGTAACTATCCAGCCACTTCTCACCACAAACAGTACGTGTGCATGCAGTGTCAATGATAGCTGATCCCAGTGATTCAGTTAGGAAGATCTCAGAGTCCGTCATGACTTTTATAAACAGTGTAATGTTACACTCTTCCACATTTTCATCTTCTGCTAGCTTTACTTCATTTCTCCGATGAGGACAGTCTTTAGCCCAATGGTACGTGCTCTGACAAATGACGCATTTTGTTCTCTTACCATATTTGTCGAGTGGGTTTGTACCTTGCTGTGGCTGCCACTGTCTGCTCTGTGACGGGCCGTTGTTCCGTCTGAATTTTCCCGGTTGCCTCTGCTCCGTGAAAAACGCCGCATCTTGAGTCTCGCTGCCGCCGCTTGCTCCACTGGTTCTTCCTCCGAAAATCCGCTTCAACGCTGACTTCATGGATGCGAATGTCAAATCCGTGCACGCTGTTAGTGCTAGCTGCCTACTCTTCTCGTCGAGACAAGCCGTGTCCAGGAGTTTAAAACGCTAACACAGCGTCAGGCAGGGTCATGTTGTACTTCTTCATGCGGTTGTATCTCTGCTCAAAGTCTATAATGTAGTCCGTCATGGACACCGCACTGTCTTTGGAAATCGAGTCAAAATGAGAGTATGCTTCATAAGCGCGGTCTTTTTCTTCTCTCAAAAATATCGCGTCCAGCTTAGCTAGCAAGGTTTCCATACCGTCGTCTTTGTTTAGATCGTTCGCGGGTATTTCCAAAGCGGTCTCTCTGGCTCGCCCCTCGAGCCCCAGCACCACCGCGAGTGCCTGCTTTTTCTTGTCCAAGTCCGTAACAAGCCTCCAAATACTAACTTCATTTTTCCAGCACTCGTATGGTCGGGCTTCGTCAAGCTTAGGCGGTACTCTGTAGTTGGAAACCATCCTCTGCTACCATTGAAAACAGCCAAAGATACAACGTAGTTCCACAGAAAGTTTTTTTTATTACATCCCTTCTCCAACAACAAAACGTGAAGTCCTCTCCAGTCTCCCCAACCCACGTGATCATCACATTCTCACAGACTCTCGCGATAATACATTTCACTCGCACATGAAGTTAACAGGTGTTGCCTACACTGTTTTATCCTATTTTTAAAATTTGCACCCTATTGACTTGAATGGGGCAAGTTTTAAACCTGCTTTTATCCTCTTAACATATTTGATGTGTCATTACAAGTGCCCAGCCATGTTGAGTGATTCCTTAAGAGTGAACACGAGTGAATCTGACTGCAGTAGATGTGAAAGATATTAATAAAAATGATGTTATATCAGCCAGCGCAAATACCTGTATTTAGTTCCTGTTTTCGGTGGAAGTCCAAAGTAGTCGATTGTCGAGTTCACGCGCGTGATCATAGCAACTAAACCTATGCGCGTGAACTCGACAATAGACTACTTTGGACTTCCACCGAAAACAGGAACTAAATACAGGTATGTGCGCTGGCTGATATAACATCATTTTTATTCATATCTTTCACATCTACTGCAGTCAGATTCACTCGTGTTCACTCTGAAGGAATCACTCAACATGGCTGGGCACTTGTAATGACACATCAAGGATGATAAGACTAAGAACTGGTTAAGTTTAAAACTTGCCCCTTTCAAGTCAATAGGGTGCAAATTTTAAAAATAGGATAAAACAGTGTAGGCAACACCGATTTTTGTCATTGTTCTCTGTATTGACAGCACTCCAAATTTACTAAAAATTGAGCTCAATGTTAAAATTGACCGGAGTTCTCCTTTAAGCGGTCAAATACACACAAAATAATGTCACAACGCCCGTCTCTGTGAGTATTCACGTAAACACAGTTTTAAGTGAACGGTTGAGACAGAAAGCGCCCGTGTAACTGTATATTGGATCCGTGCGTCAGGTCTTAAAGTGACAGCAGCCTAATAAACCTGCTGACTAATTATGAGATCATATTAAAAATATCTATACGGCAGTTTTTCCCCATGGTTTCGATGTCAAAATTGTGGCCAGTGAAAATGCTGAGTAACTTTGTAAAGCCACTGTGAGTGGGAAGCAAAGTAGTTAATGGCAAGCCCTGATGACGTTATGGTCTGTGTATTATCCAGTAAAAGCTCTCGATATCAGATGATCTGCATGTTTGTGTTGCTCATGAGGAAGTGATGTCATTTGCAGGAAGAAACTGGTGCAAGGATTCGGGTCTGGTCAACGGCGGCTGTGCGTTTCTGTGTCTGCCGGCGCCGCAGATTAACACACATTCACCCAAATACACGTGTGCGTGTCCTGATCACATGACCCTGGGCGAGGACATGAGGACGTGTGTGTCAGGTACGGTCCGACCCGCTCTGGTTCCCTGCAGAGAATGCTTTTCTTACTCAGTATTGTTGTCTTGTTTCCAGTCCAAATATCTAAAAAATCTTAAATCAAGATGCATTTACTAGATGAGTAAAATTACACAAGATATTGTGAATTAATCAAAATTAAGTGAGCTGAAGCTTTAAAAAAAGCTAATGTGTTATTTCGCCAACACTTTGTGTTGAAAAAATGCTTTTTGGCATAGTTGTGTTTGACACATGAAAACTGTAACGATGTATCTTACAAGGTAACACGGTGTAACCTTGAAATGTGTCCCCACATAAAGTCCTTGAATTTGAGGTACCTGGAAAGTCCTTGATTTTCTTAAGTTAACCGAGATGTGTGAACCCTGCACACCAGACGCTTTCATTATAACGCTCATCGACGTCTGTTTCTCTGTAGGTCCGAGCACCACAGCGCCACCACAGGTGACGTGGAGAACTGCCAGCAGAACATCTCTGCCGTCTCAGCATCAGAGCGGGGACGCCACACAGACGGGCTCTCGCCGGGGTCAGTTCCTGTCCTTCTGTCTGCCTGTTCATTCACTCATGTTCCAGTGTTTCATCAACGACATTTTTTCACAGACGAAAACGAGACGATAACTAAATAAAAACCAGTTTTAAATTACAATAACTAGGACGAAAATCTATTGACATTTTCGCCAACGAATAAAAACTAGATGAAAATGTTAGGTAGGGACGATTTGGGAAGAGATCCAGTCAGAAGTGTGTGTGTGTGTGTGTGTGTGTGTGTGTGTGTGTGTGTGTGTGTGTGTGTGTGTGTGTGTGTGTGTGATCTGTGCCAACAACTAACTGCAGGAAATGAACCCTTCTGTGGGCAAAAGTTGCATCTTTATTTTGTGTCTGAATGGACAAATACACACAACATTATGTCTAAATGTCCGTTTTGGAGAGTATTCACGTAAACGCAGTCGTTAAGTCTTCACAGACTGTAAACAGTTGTGAGAAGAATATCGGATGTGCATCGGCGTAATAAATATAATTCTGTCTGTGAAAAAAGTTTAAATTAGCTATAAAATTTCACATTTATTGTTATGAAAAATGCACAAAAAATACAATTTTCAGTTTTTATATGAAATATTTTCCAAAACCTGTTTACTCTAAAACTGAGAAACTCAAAGCCATAACCAAATCTGAGGCTGATATCTCAGTAAATGAGCGTTCAGATGTTGTTCGGCTGCAGTACCAAACGCTTCCACTAGAGGAAACTCTCGCTGTGTCCTTCATATTGATCAAACTACATAAGAAAAGGAGAAAAGCATTCACTGCTCTTTAATAAAGATTATTTATATTTAATTCATACAAATAAATATGTCCGCTTGAAAGAATAAAGAATGATGTAGGCTATGTAAATCGTTATAAAGAATACATATAATATCATTCATTGAAAAGAAGACCGTGTTCTAACTTCAACTTTTTTAAGATATTATTTATGTCACATTAGTTAAATCAGTGTCTGTATTGCATGTTCAAACCTTTAAAATTATTCATATTAACAGGTTAATAGATGTTTTTTACGGGAATATATAAATGGGTTTAGAAACTTTTGGAAATGAATGCATTACAATTTAACTAAACCCGTCAGATTTAGTCTAGACTAAAATCTTATTGTATTTCGTTGACTAAAAGTAGACTAGACTAAAATATGACTAAAACTAAATCAAAATTTGCTGTCATGTTCACACACACACACACTCACCGTCTGTGCGCCTCTTTCCAGGAGCCGATGCGGAACACGAGCCGGTCTCCAGCCCTTCCCAGCATCCCTCAGTCCTGTTCATCGCCTTTCCAATCGGTCAGTAAACCCTCAGTCATGACACGTGTCTCTCGGTGAGCGACCGCAGTGTGTGAATGACGTGTGTGTGTCCCGCAGTTGCCGTGTGTCTGCTGGCGTTTGCCGCTGTGCTGGTTTGGAGACACTGGCGTGTGAAGAACACCAACACCATCCACTTCTCCAACCCTGTGTACCAGAAGACCACCGACGACACGGTGCACATCTTCAGGAGCCCCAGCCTGGACGGGTACTCGCATCCATCGGTACGGCACCAGACACACTCCAGCTTCAGTGTTGCACTCGCGCGCATGTGACCCAGTCTGGAGCCGCACGGGTATCTCTGTGGCGATAGCAACTATACATCGTGTGG
Organism: Phoxinus dragarum; assembly: GCA_033366665.1. Classification (NCBI taxonomy): domain Eukaryota; kingdom Metazoa; phylum Chordata; class Actinopteri; order Cypriniformes; family Leuciscidae; genus Phoxinus; species Phoxinus dragarum. Next base: position 6,851 of record JARPMJ010006947.1, read on the forward strand.
GGCAAAATAAAAAAAAAATCTTTTATGCCAAAAATCATGAGGATATTAAGATCATGTTCCATGAAGATATTTAGTCAATGTCCTACCGTAAATCTATAAAACATGTATTTCTGTGAGTGAATGCAGCACAATCGTGAACATAAATGCACAACTTTAAAGGAGATTTTCTCAATGTTTAAATTTTTTTGCTCCTCAGATTCCAGATTTTCAATAGTTGTGTCTCGACCAAATATTGTCCTATCCTAACAAACCACACATCAGTGGAGAGATTATTTATTCAGCTTTCAGATGATGTATACATCTCAATTTCTCCAAAAATTGACCCATGTGACTGGTTTTGTGGTCACATATGTTTATGAAAATCTACATGAATTAAAGGCACTAGAACAAGTGACTCAAACACACGGGGTTCGTCCTGAGGCGGAAACATGGAAAGAGACGCGATACAAAGTTTCAGAAAAATTGGAGTAGAACAGAAATAAGAGGAAGATTGGTTGATTGGTTGGTTGATTGATTGATTGATTGATTGATTGATTGATTGATTGATTGATTGAACATGAGGGAAGGTGTGCTTGAAAATCCTTTTCCTGATTTCGTGTTCCGGGTCAAAAATGACCGGCATTTTAAATGGCTTGTAAATCTCTCATTATGCGATATTATCAGCAAATATTGGATTCAATCTTTTTGTAAACTTGTGTTGTGATGCAACTCATAAACGAGTGTGTGTCGAGCGTCAGAGAAACTCAGTAAGCGCTGTCGTGTCCTCTAGCGTTCGGATGCTGGTGTTCGGGAACACACTCGTGTGTGTGAGACGCTTCTGGAGGGAGTTACACACACTCATTCTGAACACACACTTCGACTCCGGCGTTTCAGAAACACCAAACCAACATTAGAGACGCTGCGACGCCATTGGTCCACTGGTTACTCCAGTTATCCAATCACAGCTGACGCTGAGGGAAAGTCACACGTGTTTATTGAGGGATTTATTCAGTAAATGTGTTTCCATCGTAGTTTATGCACACGTCTTATAATCATATAAAAAAATTATCTGCATCAATTGACCGTTCGCAAAGACCCGCCCCCTTTAGTTACTGTCGCTTATGTCCGACAAGCTAGGCCGCTCTCACACACACGATGTTCTCACGCAGTGAAAAACACATCGTGGAGCAGAGAGACACTGACAACACACTGACAGACCAGCTTACTTTTCAGTTACTTTTGATATTAAACATATTAAACAAAGTCTCGACTTTAAAATTTGGTCATTTTTTAAAAGAAATTTAAACAATAAATAGCGTTTTGTGGCTCTTTAATGTGTGTGACAGATCGCTGTCGCTCAGTTAAAGCCGCTCGTGAACCGATCATCTCTTCCTTCTAGTTCATTTATAGCATCAAATAAACATGAATGAACATCAGAAGGAATGTTGTTTTAACCTCGGAGAGACGTCAGTACACTCCGCTTCTCACGCTCAAATCCTCCATGTTAATCTACTAACTCTCCTGACTGCTTTTTCACGGACAAAATGGCGGATGGCGAAGTATGATTGGTCAGATCACCTGTCAATCAAGCTCCCTGCGAAGGGTCAATTGAACGCTTACGTTTTTTAATGCGCATTTTTAGAATTTATGCGCATCCATCATTTTTTTTTTATGCAATACCCCATAATTTCCATAAAAGTAGGTGGATGGAAACAGTAATGAGGCCTACAATTAATCAGTAATATTATAAAGAATACAATAATTAGTAATATATATACAATCTGTGCTAATTGAAAGAATCTAAGATGACTTAAAGATTTAAAGTGTCGCATAATGAGAGATTTGTAAGCAATTTTAAAGGCTGGTCTTTTTTGACTGGGTAACAGGATGGGGGGTAAATGACCTCAGACGGGAGTGTGTGTGTTGGATTCTGTGCCAGACCGTGTCTAATGTGTGTGTGTGTGTTTGTGTCTCAGTGTCAGATGACCAGCGTGGATGAAGACGCCGCCTGACGCTCCTCCAGAAACACTTTAAATGCTGCTCTGAATCTGAAGGACCCGTCCTGACGTGCCTCGTGACTCCCGGATCAATCCTTCTCGTTCTCAACATCATGAGGACTGAACACACACACACACACACACACACTCGTATCTAATGAATGTTCATCGCTCTTCTGCTCGATGTCTGAAGAGCTCGTGGCTTTGCACGTTCCACACACTCCACACATTCCACACACACACACACACACACACACACACACACACACACACACACACAAACACATACACATACACACACATTCCACACACTCCACACACACACACTCCACACGCGCTTTTAAGATCCAGTTATTGAAGGTATTACCACTTTTTAATGTTTACTGTAAACGATCGGTGTAAATATGGACGATTATGTAAATGTGGAGGGACGAGTGTCTCTCTTCTTGCACTATACATGTTCTCTGTCACGTAGGCTTTATTTATTTCTCTCACAGACACACTTGAACGATCTCTGGTCTTAGTTTTGATAATTGCACAGCGCTGCTTTAGTAATAATGAGCGATGCGTTCACTTCTGAAGGGCCTTAACCCAGCGAGCGTGCCTGACGCACAGCATGATGGGGCATTGTTTGAACGCACATTTTTCCCATGATGCCTTCGACACGTAAGAGTGTGATTCAGGTGACCTCTGACCTCTGACCTCACCTGTCCGTCAGAGGAACCGTGCTCCGTGTGTTTAGTGTGAGTCGTGTTATCTGAAGTTTCACTGTTATCGGATGAATGAAGAATCACAAGCGCTCCTCCAGGATCTGCAGTAAATGTATATACTCGCCTTGATCACACAGACTTTGTACGAAGAAAACTTTTATTTATTGTGTAAATGTGAGATTTTTATTTTTATTTTATTTTTGTGTGTTGAATTTCTTGCTGTTCTCTTTGAAATGCGTTGTTGTTTATCAGATGTGATTGACATGTCATCCAAAAACTCTTCCTGCACTACAAAAGAAATGAACCTGTGCGTCATGTGACGACATTCAGGGACTTTTATAGTTTATGAAGGACATTTGAAGAAGAGCTTGTGAAGTTTTCAGTCGGTCTCGAGTCGACTCTGTTACTGTGGATGGATCATTAGTGATCGGTTTTACTTTTGTCAAGGTTTTATGGACCTGTTTGAGTTTCTTTATCTCGGGACTGATGATCTACAGGTTTAAAGAAACAAACTACACCCAAAGAAGCAACTCGACTGTTTTCGACATTGTTAAATAAATGTAAGTTTTGAGACCAGAAATCTGCTGTTGTTGTTATTATTCCCTCTGGCTTTTTATCCCAGTAACATTAATAGCATGTTCATTAAACGTTATCTGTTCTTTAATCACTTTTTAAAAACTTAAGCCCAAAACATTATAATGTAAATATAAATACATTTATTTTCTCCTGCAATGTTTTAGTTAGATGTTCATCAACGTTTTTTCGGTCGGTCAAAAATTACACTTTCTTTATTTTTATTATTACTTCAATGAAACGATTCTACTAAATTTTAGTTCAAGAATATTTTTTTATTTAATATTTTGTATTTTTAGGGGATTTTATGGAACTAAATTATGTTTATGCAGTAGTTCAATTCCCAACTTAAACTCTAATAAATCTTGAATGCTAAGACTGAAGTTTGGTCTCTTTTCCTTTTGGCAGATTATTGCCACTTACAACTTTACATTTATAGTTATGAAAAATGCACAAAAAATAACATTTTCAGTTTTTATATGAAATATTTTCCACAACTCGTTATACTCTAGAACTGAGAAAATCAAAGCCATAACCAAATTTGAGGTTGATATCTCAAAAAATCAGAGTTTATTGAACTGCAATACAAACCGCTTCCACTAGAGGAAATTCGTCTCCCATTCATTAACAATGCGCTCATTTTTCACCGCGAGCAATACAAGTGCGACTATTTAACCTTTTCAAATCACATCCATGATTTTTTTATGTTCTCACTGCAAATGCCAAAACCTTTACAACTTGTTTCGGACCATTCCGATGAAGTAAAAAAATAAAAAAATGTCAGTCGAAATGCCTGAACAGAACAGAGGTTGTAACTTCTTGTTTCAGAACATTCCGATAAAATCTAAATTTATAATATTCATATTTTGTATTTTTAGGGGATTTTATGGTACTAAATTATATTTATGTAGTAGTTAAATTCCCAACTTAAACTCTCATAAATCTTGAATGCTAAGACTGAAGTTTGGTCTCTTTTTAAAGAAGACACTTTGGCAGATTATTGCTGAAGTGAAAAAAGTTTTAAAAAGGGAATTTAAAAAAAGCTATACAATTTTACATTCATTGTTATTCAAAATGCACAAAAAAATTAAATGTTCAGGTTTTATATGAAATATTTTTACTCAACTCGTTTTACTCTAAAGCTGAGAGAATCAAAGCCATAACCAAACTTGAGGTTGATATCTCAAAAAAATCAGATTTTATTGAACTGCAGTACCAACCGCTTCCACTAGAGGAAATTCATTTTTCACCGCGAGCAATACAAGTGTGACTATTTAACCTTTTCAAATCACATCCATGATTTTTTTTATGTTCACACTGCAAGTGCCAAAACCTTTACCAAGTTTCGAACCATTCCGATGAAGTAAAAAAAAAAAAAAAAAATGTCGGTAAATGCCTGAACAGAACAGAGGGTGTAACTACCGGTACTTGTTTCAGAACATTCCGATAAAATCCAAAAGTAACATTCCCATAATGTCTGAAGAATGATACAATGGAATGCTCCTTTAACGTCCGCATAACCCAGAAAAATCTCGTTTGTTCAGAGAACATTCAGAAATAATGCAAAACGCTCTAATAACGTTTTTGTTGGATGTGAATTTGCTCGTTTATCGGCAGGTCCAGTCAGACATGGGGGGTTCAGTGTGTGTAAAGACCACACACACCAGAGCCACAGCCCATTACCAGCCCTGACCTTTAACCTCCTCCCCCGTCTCCATTCATTATTAAGCGCTCAAAGTGGCTTTTGTTCCGTCCAGTCATTCACATTCACTCACCTGTGCATATTTCATGAGCTAGTCGATATCACGTGACTGAACCTATCACGCTTTCTGCAGTATTTTATCACCGAGTCCATCAGTTTCGGATGCTTTTAGATGATGATGATGACGGGATATGAAGTCAAATGTCGTGTTCGTCACATGATCTGCTCACTAATGTCTGGCATGTTGTTCAACCGGTCAAGAGACAATCAAGACGACAGCCTTTGTGTTCGCTGTGTACACATCTTTATCAATACAGCGATGCATGTGTGTGTGTGTGTGTGTCATGAGCATTCACCTATATTACCACATCTATATATAGAACCATGTTTATTTAAGGTTTTTATATATGGTTTTATTTATAGAATCATAAATAAAGGCACTTCCTTTTTTTTTTAAAAACATCATTTTTTTTTGTAAAAGTGATGAAAACGTTATTTCCGAATGTTATCTGAACGTTCAAAACGTCTATGCAAACATTATAAAACATTAAGGGAACGTTTCAGAAAGAAAAATGCATAAATAATGTTTTTCTGCAATATATTTTTATATTAAAGACCAGATAATTTTGAACAAATGATTTATTAATGTTAGTGGCAGAACGTTTGTTCATAACTCTGAGAGAACCTTGCCAGAACGTTAGAAGATATCTGGATTATACTCTTGAAATTTAGCATCGCCCATTTATAATAAATTGCTTGTATTCATAATGTGTAGCTGCTCTGGATAAAAGTGCATGAGTTTGGCCCGGGTTTGATGCACTCTTGCACACTCTTCTGACTTACTAATGTAGATCAGTGTAGATGTTCACAGTTCTGCTGAGGACTCCGTGTACAGGTGAACATGATGCCGCGTCCAATCACAGCGCAGAGCTTAGAATATTCTCATTCTCGAGATCTCATTGGAGTTCACATCTCACACCACAACAGTGATGCGGCAGGAGTGTGTGTGCGTGTGCGTGCGTGTGTGTGTGTGTGTGTGTGTGTGTAATTTTGTATATTCTTGTTTTGTTCACATCTCACACCACAACAGTGATGCGACAGTGTGTGTGTGCGTGTGTGTGTGTGTGTGTGTGTAATTTTGTATATTCTTGTTTTGTTCACATCTCACACCACAACAGTGATGCGACAGTGTGTGTGCGTGTGTGTGTGCGTGCGTGCGCGTGTGCGCGTGTGCGTATGTAATTTTGTATATTCTTGTTTTATTTATTTTTTAATGATGTGCTCCAGTGTTGTTAATATGCGGTTCTTGACCAGTTTTGCATGATTTATATTGTTCTTATTTAAAAAAAAAGAAAACATAGGATATAAAACTGGACACGTTATCTAATTAAAATCAGAGGCAGTTTCTGTGTAATAAATAACACGGCGATCAATACTTCCATTGGGTGTGTGTGTGTGTGTGTGTGTGTGTGTGTGTGTGTGTGTGTGTGTGTGTGTGATGAATGTTTGGAGTTGCTGTTGGACACAGACAGACAACGAGGACATTTCATGAGCTTGTTACTGAACCCACGAGATCAGATTCCCTTCCCAAAGGCATTGAAGTCTATTAGGAACACTTGTGTGTTGTGTAGACGAACATTTTCTCACACTTTATTTTCTCACACATTTCCTCACGTTTCTGCATGCATTCGCATAAAACACTCATTTTTCACAAGCATGACAATCAGGACGATATTGTAATGGATTAACAGGGCTGGGGTTTTGCTGGCACTGAATATAAAAGTTTACAATAGCCTATTTAATAATACATTTTATTTGTACGCACCTTTTTCAAATGTAAAGCGCTACAGTATGTGTACAGGACAAAATACAAACAAACAAGAAGAAAAAATACAAATATCAAAAATACAGTAGTAAATTACAAATTAAAAGCTTGACTAAAATATGTGTATTAAGAAGTTTCTTTAAAACAATCCAGAGAAGCTGCGATCCTAATGTACAAGTGTTTCTCTGTCAGTGTGTTTGAGGGAGAGGAATAGAAAAGGTAAAAATGATATAAGTAGGCCTATGCTGAATCAAGACACACATATTGTTGTGCTTTCTCCGTGTTTGGGCGATCAGTGTCCGTGGAGGCGTGAAGAGAAGCACACAACAAAGAGAATCCGTTTCAGGAACTTTACTTTACTTTTTAAGACACAGTTGTACAACAACGGGGGTTTTATGCTCTTGCCCAGCGCCGACGGGTTTGTGTACAACCATCAGCACCGGAACCTGCGCGCATCTGACGCTAAACGTAAACAAGCCATGAACTAATCCCCACGTAATGACATAGCCACATCTGATTGGCTAATAAGAACACATTATGTATACATGAAAATAACTGTAACAAACTATGTATTTTAATTAACACTATAACACCATATCAAAACATGCATGTGTTTATGCTTTAGAAGTGTTCGCATGCCTTAAAGGGTTAAGTCTTCTCGTTTAGTGAAGGTATTGAGAACACACCCTTCTCTCTCTGGTCACTGGTGTGTGTGTGTGTGTGTGTGTGGTTTGATGTTGCCCTCTACCGGGGCTCTTCTGCTGTCACGTGATCTCTGCCAATGTTTTACCTGGCGCTCTGTGACGTCATCGCGCACGGTTCAGGAAAAGGAACTGATGATGAGTTCATAACTCTCCGCTAACCTCGGGAATGTGACTAAACCCACTTTAAACTGTTTTAACCGTGTTCAACACTGAGCCAGGGGTTTTTATCAGCTTTAGAGCATGTCTGCGTCAGCTGTGTTCGTGCTGGATCTGAAGGGGAAGGTAATTAAGACTCATAATGAACGACTTTATAGGTGATATTTGTAGATGAAAATTCACTTGATTTAAATACGTGTTAAACACCCGCGAGTCGCTGTTTATAATAATCTGAGCATATACAGCTGTCTGCTTCAAACGATTATTACAATATCAGTCTTTAATGGAGATTAGTGGTTAATTATTTAAAGTCATATGATAGTATTTGACCTCTTTTGAAGATGTGCCCTATTAGCAGTGTATGACATGAGCAGATGTCATTTCCTTCCCAAACAGGAAGGAGTATTATTAGACAGGAAAGAGTCTTGTTGTTGAGATACAGATGACGTCACTTAAGATATAGGAAGATCATAAATTATGAAATGAAATCTTTGATGCAAATGTCGCGTTTCCCACTTTGTCTTCCCATCAGGTGCTGATATGCCGCAACTACAAAGGCGACGTTGACATGTCCGAGATCGACCACTTCTTCAACCTGCTAATGCAACAGGAAGAGGAGGGGCTTGTTTGTCCTGTGATGTCACATGGCAACGTCCACTTCCTCTGGATCAAGCACAGCAACCTGTACTGTATCCTTTTACATCACAAACTTCCGAATCTGATTGCAAAAGATAAAGTTATTCCAAAAAAACAGTGCTAATTAGATTGAAGGTGCATCCTAATTCGTATACTTATGCACTATTCTATGCCGATTTGTAGTATAAATAGAGCAAGTAGTGCATGTGTTCACACTGAAAATGTGCACTTTAAAAACCCGGATGATGCACTTAATTAACCGAAAAAACGAAGTGCACAGTGCATAAGTGCATAGTGTATAAGTGAAGTGCATAGTGTATAAGAACGTAGTGCATAAGTACATAGTGCATAAGTACATAGTGCATAAGTACAGTGCATAAGTGCATAGTGTATAAGTGAAGTGCATAGTGCATAAGTACATAGTGCATAAGTACATAGTGCATAAGTACATAGTGCATAAGTACATAGTGCATAAGTACATAGTGCATAAGTACATAGTGCATAAGTACATAGTGCACAAGAACAGTGCATAAGTGCATAGTGTATAAGTGAAGTGCATAGTGCATAAGTACATAGTGCATAAGTACATAGTGCATAAGTACATAGTGCATAAGTACATAGTGCATAAGTACATAGTGCATAAGTACATAGTGCATAAGTACATAGTGCATAAGTACATAGTGCATAAGTGCATAGTGTATAAGTACATAGTGCATAAGTGCATAGTGCACAAGAACATAGTGCACAAGAACATAGTGCACAAGAACATAGTGCACAAGAACATAGTGCACAAGAACATAGTGCACAAGAACATAGTGCACAAGAACATAGTGCACAAGAACGTAGTGTATAAGAACGTAGTGTATAAGAACGTAGTGCACAAGAACATAGTGCACAAGAACATAGTGCAGAAGAACGTAGTGCACAAGAACGTAGTGCACAAGAACGTAGTGCACAAGAACGTAGAGCACAAGAACATAGTGCACAAGAACATAGTGCACAAGAACATAGTGCACAAGAACGTAGTGTATAAGAACGTAGTGCATAAGAACAGTGCATAAGAACGTAGTGCATAAGAACATAGTGCATAAGAACGTAGTGTATAAGAACGTAGTGCATAAGAACATAGTGTATAAGTACATAGTGCATAAATACATAGTGCATAAATACATAGTGCATAAGAACATAGTGCATAAGAACGTAGTGTATAAGTTCATAAGTACATAGTGCATAAGTATATAGTGCATAAGAACGTAGTGCATAAGTTCATAAGTACATAGTGCATAAGTACATAGTGCACAAGAACAGTGCATAAGTGCATAGTGTATAAGAACGTAGTGCATAAGTACATAGTGCATAAGTACATAGTGCATAAGTACATAGTGTATAAGTACATAGTGCATAAGAATGTAGTGTATAAGTGCATAGTGCATAAGTACATAGTGAATAAGTGCATAGTGTATAAGAACATAGTGCATAAGTACATAGTGCATAAGTACATAGTGCATAAGTGCATAGTGCATAGTGAATAAGTGCATAGTGAATAAGTGCATAGTGCATAAGTGCATAGTGCATAAGTACATAGTGAATAAGTGCATAGTGTATAAGTACATAGTGCATAAGTGCATAGTGCATAAGTACATAGTGAATAAGTGCATAGTGTATAAGTGCATAGTGCATAAGTACATAGTGAATAAGTGCATAGTGTATAAGAACGTAGTGCATAAGAACGTAGTGCATAAGTTCATAAGTACATAGTGCATAAGAACGTAGTGCATAAGAACGTAGTGCATAAGTTCATAAGTACATAGTGCATAAGTACATAGTGCACAAGAACAGTGCATAAGTGCATAGTGTATAAGTGAAGTGCATAGTGTATAAGAACGTAGTGCATAAGTACATAGTGCATAAGTACTAGTGCATAAGAATGTAGTGTATAAGTGCATAGTGCATAAGTACATAGTGCATAAGTGCATAGTGTATAAGAACATAGTGCATAAGTGCATAGTGTATAAGAACGTAGTGCATAAATACATAGTGCATAAGTACATAGTGCATAAGTACATAGTGCATAAGAACGTAGTGTATAAGAACGTAGTGCATAAGAAACATAGTGCATAAGTACATCTGTATAAGAACATAGTGCACATGTACATAGTGTTCAAGTGCATACTATAGTGTGTAAATTGGCACACTGCTTGTGTTTTGTTGATGTGATGTGTTGAATGTTCAATGGTGTATCAATTTCCAGCTTAACCTGCCAATAAAACCAGTGGTGGCCACAACCAACAAGAACTCTAACGCTTCTCTGGTGTACGCCTTCCTGTACAAGCTCGTGGAGGGAGTCGGCCGAGGCGTCGCTCTTCACCCCGCCGCGGGTGATTCTTCACGCCAGGTCTAGATCTGAACTCATACACACTTCTGTTCAGGTGTTCACGGAGTATTTCAAGGAGCTGGAGGAAGAGAGCATTCAGGATAACTTCGTTGTGGTGTACGAGCTGCTGGACGAGCTCATGGACTTCGGATTCCCGCAGACGACGGACAGCAAGATTCTCCAGGAGTGAGACACGTTTGCTTCATTCGCTCGTGGAGGAGCTCGTGTCTCGTGAGCTCATGTGTGCTGATGCTCTTCCTCATAGGTACATCACTCAGCAGGGGAACAAACTGGAGGTGAGCAAGACCAAAGTGCCCACTACGGTCACCAACGCCGTGTCCTGGAGGTCAGAGGGCCTTAAATACAAGAAGAACGAAGTTTTCATCGACGTGATCGAGTCCATTAATGTGCTGGTGAGTTACATCATCTTCCTCGTGTTTCACAGAGCACGGCTCACATATGTCTCTCCTGTTGGGGTGTTTGATATATATCGTCTACGGTAATATCCAGATTAACAATGTGCAATTTGACATTGAGTATGTCCCACAAAAACACACCTAGGCCGTATCTTGCACCCAGCGCAACTGACTTTGTACACCAACGCATGTGTCATTCCTGTTCTGCACCCGCGCACAGCGGACTCTTCCCTCCACAGACGCACGTCGGTAAATTAGCGAATGAACTTGCACTCGGGGGGGCGGTTCAGTGAGAAGAGGAGTGTGTTCCGGCGCAAACGTTCCTGGTGATATTCTGCAGTTCCAGAAAACAACTCCGCCGCTGACCAGGAGAAACCCAGTCTAAAGACAGCGGCGCCGCGCGTTAGTCATATGCTTTTTTAAGAGCGCGTGCTTGGCCATTATGTAGCGTGTGAACAACACACACACTTTGATTCTCTAATCTAAACAGACGCAGCAGTTTTCATTTTTGCAAATCATACATTATTACAAGGGAAAATATGAACACACGAGGGAAATCATTGTTGTGTCCGTGAAGATGTGAAAAAATAAATCTAGATTACACATTTACCCCAAATTATTATACGCCTGTTTAACCGAAGCTAATGTGTGTGTTTCTCCCATCATCCCCCAATGTCACTTCTCTGTGTTTTTACGGCCCTGCTGTGAACCGCTCCTGGTGTGCGCCGGCAAACCCGCCGTTATAATAGCGATCCGCCGTGGAACAAGCGCGCCGGCTCTTAAAGGGAATGTGAGAGGACGCTCTGATTGGTTTATTTCACGTTACGCCCAAACCACACCTATTGTGTCTATTATTCTTATTTAATTTATGGATTAAATGTAAGAATTTGACACAAAAGATGGATACATACCTTTAAATAGGTTTTAAAAAATAGCTGTATAAATGTACAAATGCCTATGAAAGTTAAAAATCTTATTGAAACTTATTAGAAAAGAGTATTTCTGTCACTGCTGTGAACTGACCAGCACACAATATAAAGAATATCAAAAACTTTCGGAGTTTCTGTTCACCCGGCGGTCCTAACCATAAAGGTACCAACACAATAAACGAACTCAGCAAAATATAGTCTAATAATCGTTATATAAAAATATAGAGAAATCATTTTTTGTCAATGTCACACACCCCTGCTCTCTGTAGTGTGTAAAGCTGTCTGTGTGTGTGCAGGTGAATGCTAACGGCAGTGTCATGAGCAGTGATATCGTGGGCAGCATCAAGCTGAAGACGATGCTCTCGGGAATGCCGGAGCTGAGGCTGGGCCTGAACGATCGCGTGCTGTTCGCCATCACCGGCCGTAAGAGTCACGCTTCATCAACTAAGCTGTTTGAATTCATTGAAGCGGTGGTATAATGCCCTTTTCACAAGATGTAAAATAAGTCTCTGATGTCCCCAGAGTGTGTGTGTGAAGTTTTAGCTCAAAATACCCCACAGATATTGTATATAGCAAGTTAGTTGTCAGTTTTTGAGGATGAGCAAAAACTCACCGTTTTGTGTCTGTCCCTTTATATGCAAATGAGCTGCTGCTCCCGGCACAGGGGGCGGAGCTTCAAGAGCTCCATTTACCTCACAACACACACACTGGAAATTTCAAACACTTTTAGCCTTTTATGAGACTCAAAAAGAAGTGACAACATGTAGAAGAACAGGACATTTCTGAATGGTTAGTTGATGAATTTATGTAGATTATGTGTAGTTATCTTCTAGTTATTGATTAGCATATTCTGTCTTGATAATCTATAAATCGTGTTCAGGGGGCGGAGTTTATGTAAATTCTAGGGTTGGTGATGTCACTAATCGGGAGGAATGTCGTGTAGTTCCTATCAGCCGTTTGTTGTAGTCCTTAAAAAGCAATTTCTGTAAAAGCAAATATCTCCCTTTGCTCTGAACTTTGTAACTTTGCAGATGTTGTTTATGATCAAACAGCAACATTACACACTAACTACAGTTAGAAAAGTCAAATCATAATCAACCCCCCTTTAATAAGTGTTGTGCAGGATGAGGTCAGTCCTGGAAATAATGTGATTGTGTGTGTGTGTGTGTGTGTGTGTGTGTGTGTGTGTGTGTGTGTGTGTGTGTGTGTGTGTGCACAGGAGACAAAGGGAAGACTGTCACCATGGAGGATGTGAAGTTTCATCAGTGTGTCCGTCTGTCGCGTTTCGAGGCGACCGAACAATCTCCTTCATCCCGCCTGACGGAGAGTCCGAGCTCATGTCGTACCGGATCAACACACACGTGAGGCTCCTGCACCAACACATCAGTGTGTGTGTGTGTGTGTGTGTGTGTGTGTGTGTGGTGTGTGTGTGTGACTAGCGTTTGAAATTTAACGATTCCAATTCCTATTTCGATTCTGATTCTTATCGACTTCTAATTTCCATTCCAATAAGGAATCAGAACCTTAGATATCATTCACATTTAGTGTTATTGCAAAACATTTAATTGTAACCAAATATCATGAACGCAAATCAACAGGCCGAAGAACACTTTGCCTGTGGTTTAAAAATACATAGAAAAACAACTAGCCGAACTAATATAAACTTCAAGCATTATTAAAGACAATAACACTCAGTCATTAAACTGAACAAGAACAAGTAAAAAATAAACAATCACAACAATAGATCCAGCTGAACAAAGATCAGTGCTTTAAGATTTTCAGGTACAGAAACTGTAATCAAATGTAAAATAACAGCACTTTATAAATAAAATATACATTACAAATATAGTTACAAAAGTTATTCAGTCAAGAACGAGTGAATTTTCTCTGTTGCCCAGTATAGTTACACACGGACAAGCGCACGAGTCGTCTCGAAAACTCATATATTGAAATGCTCACAAAGGAATCGATAAGAGGAATCAAAACTTTAATTTTATAACAAGTATCCGATTCCTGACCTCCATTTTCTAATTTCTTAATTCTTGATAGGACTAACACACTGAGAATCTCCTCTGCATACAGCAGCAGACACAAGCACATGGAACTCTCTCTAGTTACTCAAGAGTAAAAGCAAAGTGACAGAAAAACCATTCTTTGCATTGCATCTGTATTTCATTTCTATAATGTGCAGCATTTTGGGACATTTCCGCTGCTTTCAACCTCTCAGATTGTGTTTTCTGATCTCTGTCGCCCACACACACCTTCATCTTCCTCTATGGCCACAGGTGACCTATTTTCTGCTGTTTTTCCATAACGTGACTGAGAGAGTTTGATTGACAGGAGTTGTGTTACTTATCTTAGTGAGGTTATGATGAACAACTAGTTGTTGACCGGCTCTGTTTATATGGCACACACTTCAACCCAAAAACTTGTTCTCAAACACTGAAACTTTGAGGTAGACAGTTTATTAAATGCTGGTGTTAGATTTGATCTTACAAGTTGTCCAAGTTCTCAAGTCCTCCAATTGTTTTTTTCGTTTATTCCCTTTTGTAGTGTGTAATAAAGCTGTTTGTGAATGTAAAAGCTCTGCGAAGTTTCAAAGGTCAAAGTGCAGATAAACAGAGTTTTTGTCTCCTGAAAGAAAGAAGTGATTTTGAAGAGAAACGAGTCGTCAGTAAGTCAGTCTCAGTTTCTGCTGAACCTGCGTAGGTTTCTAACTAATTTGCATAATGCCCGTCTGTGGTCTTGATTGGCTGAACAGCGTCTCTTAGCTCCGCCCTCAAACACTGTAGTGTATCTGAGACTGGAAGAGTTTGGTTCGTGTTGTTCGTGTGGAGAAGACGCTGTTCTCTGAGATCGAGACGGTAAAACCCACGCCATCGTTACTGTTCGCATCACTGTGATCAAGAGCTGAGATTCAGATATGATAATGAGCGTTTGTTTTCTGACCAATCAGAGCAGAGCAGCTCGCAGAGAGGCGAGGTTTAGAGAGACTGAATCTTCAAACGAAGCGTTTCAGAGACTGAGAGAAAAGAGCTGACGCTGCTGTGGAGATTATGAGGAAGTGTTGTTTGATCTTGGATGCATGAAACCCTTTTGTAGGAGACTTTCAAAACTAAATGTAAAAACTTTAAAATAGCAGAATAGGGGCCCTTTAAACAATCCAGCTTCCGGAGATCATCTATTACACCATTTTGATCATCATAGTTGATGACATCCGCTGTGTTTTAGTGTTACAAAATGTCTCTTTTATTAACTATATCATTCTTTCATCTGCAGGTGAAGCCGCTCATTTGGATCGAGTCCGTTATTGAGAAGTTCTCTCACAGTCGAGTGGAGATCATGGTGAAGGTTTGTCAGCTGAACTTTCTTCATTGCACAACACTCGAGACATTACAAGACTAAACGTGAAGGTTTAGAGTCACATTTACAGCATTGTTCAGCAAATGTAGACTGACTCTCTCTCTCTCTCTCTCTCTCTCTCTCTCTCTCTCTGACTGATGGTTGCCCTTTTTGTTTGGAAAAAGAAACTATTTTTCATGCATTTATTTAATTTTAATTGTATTTATTTAAACCTCTTATTTGATATCTTGAATTTTTTTTTTTTTGCTGCTGCTTTTGATGTGGTTTTCTCAATGAAAGTGTTTATTTGTGGGTTTAAATATGTGAAAAAAAACATCGTCATATGTGTCAATTGATAAATTTTTTGTTAGGTCAGGCAAAAATGGCAATTTATACCACAAGGAAAAAAAAATTGAGCAAAATGTTTGCAACAGTTTGGCAGCTATTTTTGTAAAATTGGTAAAAATCTAGGATTTTGATTGATTATCATTATTATAGATTAATGCATGATCTTTTATCTTTTGAGGTAATATGGTGTTTAAATAAGGTCCTTTGTGAAATCGTTGAAGAAGAGTTGTTGTTTTGTTTCTTTTAAGATTTTGTTTGTAATATTGTTCTTTGTTATGTAAATCTCTGATTTCATCTCTCTCTCTCTCTCTCTCTCTCTCCCTCTCTCTCTCTCCTCTCTCTCCCTCTCTCTCTCTCTCTCCTCTCTCTCTCTCTGTATTCCAGGCTAAAGGACAATTTAAAAAGCAGTCTGTAGCCAATAATGTTGAGATTCGCGTGCCTGTGCCGAGTGATGCCGACTCTCCCCAAGTTTAAAACTAGCACAGGTCATGCTAAATACGTTCCTGAAAAGAACTGGGTGGTGTGGAGCATTAAATCCTTCCCAGTAAGAAACCAATAACTGATGCTCAGCTCTTCTGTCATAAGATGTTGTGGTGGCACTTTATTTTACAGTCCTGTTCAATATGCACATACTGTACAATGCACTTATTAATGCAATATCAATAACTGTGTAATAACCCCAAACTAAACTAACCTTAACCCATGTAGTTTCCTTATATTACCAGCACTTTCTTGGGTAACTATATATACTGTAAAATAAAGTGTAACCGATGTTGTTTTATGAAGACTTGTGTGAAACTGATCCCTCGTCTCTGTCGTTGTCCGTTGGCAGGGTGGGAAGGAGTTCCTCATGCGTGCGCACTTCGGCCTGCCGAGTGTGGAAAAGGACGAGAAAGAGGGAAAACCTCCGATCACCGTCAAGTTTGAGATCCCATATTTCACAGTGTCAGGCATACAGGTGTGTGTGCATGACTTTGCATGGGCATATATGTGTGTTAGCATTTTCTATCGGTGTATTTACACTTGTGCCAAATGTTACGCGTGCAGATATCCCACTTCTCCTGGAAGTTCTGGGCGTCTCCCGCGCCCAGAAATTATAAATAATATCCCAGAAATTAAGCGTGCGAGACAGAAGCCCTGTTTTCACCATCAGATCTTTAAGTAACATTACCGTTTTACATGTTACATGTGCAGACATCCCACTTCTGGGCGTCTCCCACGGTTCCTTGACGCCCGGAAATTATATATAAATATCCCGGAAATTAAGCGTGTGAGACAGAAGCCCTGTTTTCACCTGGTATTAAAATTAGTTTTCGGTGATCTTTAGGTAACATTACCGTTTTTCACCCTGAAATTAATTATAATGCGTTTTAAATGCGTCTCTATTTCCTATTATTTCGTCACACTTTACATCCCTTTCAGTACACTAATAAAATTCATATATAATATAATATTCTGTTTTAATGTAATGTTCTTGAATTGGGTGTCTCCCGGAAATTAGTTTTTGCAGAATGGGATGTCAGCATGTGTTCTTTAAACACGGTCTGTTTAAGATCTAATGTAAGACGTTATGATCAGTTATGGAACTTGTGTCTCAGCAAATTTAAAAAAAAAAAATATTTGAAAGGTACGGTACATGAAGATCATTGAGAAGAGCTCTTGATTGGTCGAATCAAGAGATCTCATTGGTCGCTGGTGCAGTTACCATAGCGATACTGTAGCAACACCTATCAGCACTCCTCCCTTTTGTCCAATTATGGCAGCCGTGTTGGCGTGTGTAGCTTCTGATTGGTCGAGGTGTGCTTGTCGTCATGCAGCTCTGTTGCCGATCAAGAGCGTGATGTTAAAACGCGCACCTGCGAACAGCATAATATAATGTAATATATATAATATTATGTTGTAATGCAATGTTATTTAAGGGGGTGGTGTTTGTGCCATCTGCCGGAAATATTTTTTTGCAGGATGGGATATCTGCATGTGTTATTTACACACAGTCTGTTTAAGATCTATTGTAAGACGTTATGATCAGTTATGGATAAGGGTGCAATAAGTTCAGACTGCTCATTTGCATACCGAAATGGTTGACAGCTGTTAATGCACAATCACCATTTTAGATCGACTAACTGTAATACTGTATAAGATTTCCATTTGAACTGAATGTGTAATAAATCTGCCGGTTTCAGAGCAAAGCAAAGCTGTGATATTCCCTGACACGCTTCACTCGGAAACCGGCAGTGCTTATACTTACTTTTTGTCAACCTGCTGAAAGAAAATTCATACAAAAAATTAAAATGTAAATTTAGTATTGTATTTTTTAAGTGTACTTTGAAATAATTTTATTTATATTTAATACTCATTTTTTTATTTGAAAATATAATAGTATTATCACAATTTATTTGTTTTGTTTATTATTTTATAATAAATAAAAAAAACTAAATAAAGTGCAATAATGCTATTAATTATATATATATATATTTTAAAGTTATATTTAATGGTTTACACTATGTGCAGTGTGAGAAGGTGCTCTCATGAAAACCAGACTGAAAAACGTATGTGTACCCCTGGTTATCAAATGAAAAATTAGATTTTATTTGAAAGGTACAGTATCTAAGAGCTCTAGATTTTCATTGGTCGTTGGCGCAGTTACCATAGCGATACTGTAGCAACGCCTATCACTCCTCCCTTTTGTCCAATTATGGCAGCCGTGTTGGCCTGTGATTGGTGGAAGTGTTCTTGTCGTCATGCAGCTCTGTTGCCAATCAAGCAAGCAATGTAAAGGCGCAACTGCGAACAGAATATAATATAATATAATATTCTGTTGTAATGCAATGATTTTGCAGAATGGGATGTCAGCATGTGTTCTTTAAACACGGTCTATTTAAGATCTAATGTAAGACTTTATGATAAGTTATGGAAATCGTGTCTCTGTAAATAAAAAAATTAGATTTATTTGAAAGGTATGAGAGATGAAGATCATTGAGAAGAACTCTAGATTCTCATTGGTCGCTGGTGCAGTTACCATAGCGATACTGTAGCAACGCCTATCAGCACTTCTCCCTTTGTCCAATAATGGGAGCCGTGTGTGGTTTCTGATTGGTGGAAGTGTTCGTGTCGTCATGCAGCTCTGTTGCCGATCAAACAAGCAATGTAAAGGCGCAACCGCTAATATAATATAATATAATATAATATAATATTCTGTTGTAATGCAATGTTTTTGCAGGATGGGATATCTGCATGTGTTCTTTAAACGGTCTGTTTAAGATCTAATGTAAGACTTTATGATCAGTTATGGAACTTGTTTCTCAGCAAATAAAATTTTTGATTTGATTTTAAAGGTACGGTACATGAAGATCATTGAGAAGAGTGGCTATCAGGCGCTGCCGTGGGTCCGCTACATCACACAGAGCGGAGGTGAGCAAGGGGTTTTGCAGATTTTTGACAAAGCAGGGTTTTTTCATGATTTATATTTTCGTAGACTTTCTTATTCACACAAACATGCAACAATGTAAAACATACATAAGCTCAATCATTTAAACAAAAACTATTGACAGACACGCACAAAACTAAATTAAATGAATAAAAAATAATAATAATATATACAAACAGGAATAGAAAAGGGGCTACATCATTTCTGTGACCATTTGTGTAAATATTCTCCTGCCTGGCCATACAATTACGATTTATTACAAATTGCAAAAAAATAAACATAAAAAAAATCCAAAAATTTCTTACACTTAGGATATTTTATATTTATCAGTCCCATAAAACAGGTTTTTAAAAAGATTGTGTGTTTGGCAATGAAGCAGATGTCAAAAGAATGACTAATGTATTAATTAATGTATTCATATCTGTGTATGCTTTCAGATTACCAGCTGAGGACAAACAACTAATGAGCACTGCAGACACATGACTGAGAAATTTTTTTTTTTTTAAGAAAAAGACGTTTATGAAATATTTCCTCTATGTTTTAGTCTATTTTATCCTGTCCGAATTTCATTAGAAATGTGTAATAAGTTTGACGCTGAATGTAAACATACCACGCATTTCAGGCACAATAATGTATTTTCACAAGTGCTTTTAGCACCAAATCATGTCTTTTTGCAATAAATTAAATATATTTGTCTTGCAATTATTGATATCATGTGTTAACTGCTGTGTTGTTCCTCATGATGACATATAACCGGGTCTTGTGTAGACTCTGTCACGAAGGCCCGCTCTTTTTTCCACACTCACACACTCAGTGAATGAACGCAAGTTTACAAACAAACCTTCTCAAATTGCCCGCCTTCTGCACTCTTGATTCTCATTGGTCGCTGGCGCAGTTACCACGGCGATACTGTAGCAACGCCTATCGGCACTCCTCCCTTTTGTCCAATTATGGCAGCCGTGTTGGCGTGTGTGGTTTCTGATTGGTCGGAGTGTGCTTGACGTCATGCAGCTCTGTTGCCGATGAAGCGCGCGATGTAAAGGCGCAACCGCGAACAGAGCATATATATATGATTGTTTTGACGTAATTGTGTAAACACAGATAAACAGCCAACGGTCACTAATCCACAAACAGCAACGAAGAGGTAAGCGCCTTAAAAAGGTGTTCGTACGTTCATTTGGACGTTTCTTGATAACATTTAATCAGTTCTTCAGAGAGATTCGCGTTCATGTTCCGCATTATTTGTGTCTCAGACCGGCTCTTATGTTACTGGTGTCCGCGCAGGTGTTTCTGATGATGGTTCTGGACGGGTTCGGGATACGCGGGAAGAGTCTCAGCACGGCTGCGGCTCAGGGGAACGTGGACTCGGTTCGGCGGATTCTCCAGGATCACCGGGTCGAACCGGACACGCTCAATGAGTTCGGGAAAACCGCACTACAGGTGATTAACCCATTTACAGCTTTAAAACACATTATTATTAATATTACATAATACATACAGAGCTATTTGTTTCGCTTTCCTTTCCGCCTTTATCATCTGACTGCGATGATGTCGCAATGCCGCTGTCAGTCATCATTATTTACTTTTCTTCTGAGCAATATGATCGAAATAATGCGGAAAATACATCAAAAAGTAAACCTAAAGAATACAAACAGGAACTAAATAGTTAATGATGTAACTAAGTCTTATTTTAATTAAACAGAAGCTGGGATGTAGCGTTTTGTCCTTGCTTTAAAGGGTTTGTTTATCCACAAATTAAAATGATCCTATAATTTGACCTATAAAGCCATCCTTGGTGTATATGATTTTCTTCCTTCAGCCGAACACATATGTTATATTATGGTAATATCCAGGCTCCTCCAATCTTTATAAAATGGGAGTGATGAGATTTTGAAGCCTAAAAATCATTCACTCCCATTATAAAGCTAGGAAGAGCCAGGATATTACCTAATATATAACTCACATTTTATTTGGCTGAAAGAAGAGTCAAATACACCAATAATGGCTTGAGGGTGAGTAAATTATGCGATAATTAACATTTTTGGGTGAACAGACACTTTAGCTGAGGTCAGATATATTTGCGTCCTAATATTTTTCACCACTAGTTATGAGCCATAAAGCACATAATGAGATATTTGGTGTGTTGTAGGTGATGATGATGGGCTGCACCAGTGTGGCGTGTGTGTTACTGGACCACGGCGCTGACCCCAACGTCCAGGACCGCTGCGGCGTGACCCCGGCGCACGATGCGGCCCGCACGGGGTTCCTGGACACAGTGCGAGTTCTGGTGGACTACGGCGCCTCAGTCAATGTCCCCGACCACAGCGGCGCGTTACCCATCCACATCGCCATCCGCGAGAGCAACTGGGACGTGGTGGAGTTCCTGGCGCCGCTGTCAAACCTGGCCCACCAGGACAACGCGGGGTCCAAACCGCTGGACGTGGCCCGGGACGCCTGCGCTCCGGAGATCGTGGAGCTGCTGGAGCACCTGATGGCGAGCAGTTCGAATTGAAGAAAGATACGGTGTTGGAGCGCTCATTAGCATTTTTGTAATTTATATTAATATGTTGGATGTTGATATATGTTTCCATAGTTGGTAGTTGAACTCATAATATTAGCTGGAATGTGTAGCGCCAGTTTTGCACAGAGCAAATCCCTGCACTGGATTCAAAGAGAGCCGCTCTCCGTCAGTCACGTGTGGGTTTGCCAGGCACACATGTAAATAACTTCATTTTTGGTATTTTGCTAAATATTTCTGTGCAGAAACTTGAACTGTTAACATTTTTTTATTCCTGTACATTTATTCTCTGCCATCCGTGCACTGATGAATTCTCGTTTTGTGTGCAAGTTTGGTTGGAGTGTTAACATCATCTGTAAATAACATTGTATGAATTTATTTTACTTATTTATTGAAGATTTGTATATTAACGTTATGTTTACTGTGGTATTTCAAATGTTATTTATTACGGTGTTTAATAAACTGAAAACTCACTTTGAACTTGTCTTGATTGTTAGTCATTTCATAGCTAATGAGATCATATTTTTATTAATCAAGAACATTCACAAAAAAACAAACATAAGTAGTTTAAAGTCCCCCTGTGGTGAAACTCCAGCTTTTAATGTAGTTTATGTGTGTATGTAATTATTATGCTTTAACACACACCATGTGTAAGTTCATAAGTGGACAGCATTGCTGAGTATTTTCTGCTTAAAACTGCAGTGAACCAAAGACAGTCTCAAAAACACGGTTTGAAATCGCTGGTGTTTCTGACGTCACACACTACCTTGTAACCAATCAGATCAACGTGTGATCGTCCACCAGTGGATCTCTGAGTGAGTGAGTGAGTGGAGGCGGGGCTCATTTGCATATTCATAGAACCGCGCATACTAAATAAGGCAAGAATGTCGAGTTACATTCAAGATATTCTAAGGAAAAAAAAGTTAAATATGTAATTTTGGTGATCAAAGATGAGTTTTAAAGGATTAGTTCACTTTTTAAAAAACTTTTGCTGATAATTTACTCACCCCGATGTCATCAAGATGTCCATGTCTTTCTTTCTTCAGTGGAAAAGAAATGAAGGTTTTTGATGAACACATTTCTCCATATAATGGACGTCAATGGGCCCCAAACGGGTCAAGGTCCAGATGACAGTGTCAGCGCCGCTTCAACGGGCTTTAAACGACACCAGACGATGAATACGGGTCTTATCTAGCGAAACCATCGTCATTTCACAAATAAATAAACAAGTTTAAGTTTTATAAGCACAAACGCTCGCCTTGCTCTGTTCTGTGATGCGCGTTCGTGACGTCACGTAATACGCAGTTACGCTGTAAAGGTCACGCTTGACGAGTCAGTGTTTACACATGTGCGGAAGGAGGACCATACACACATATTCAAATGTCTTGGTGTCAGTTTATCGTTTAAAATGCCCATCTCGTGTGTGTATCCTGGTGTTGGAATATTAAAAAGCCTAAAAGAACATTTTCATCAGGATAGAAATGTTTTACTTTTCACAGAAGCGTGACCTTTACAGCGTAACTGCGTATTACGTGACGTCACGAACGCGCATCACAGAACAGAGCAAGGCGAGCGCTTGTGCTTATAAAACTTAAACTTTTTTATGTATTTTTGAAATGCCGATGGTTTCGCTAGATAAGACCCGTATTCATCGTCTGGTGTCGTTTAAAGCCCGTTGAAGCGGCGCTGACACTGTCATCTGGACCTTGACCCGTTTGGGGCCCATTGACGTCCATTATATGGAGAAATGTGTTCATCAAAAACCTTCATTTCTTTTCCACTGAAGAAAGAAAGACATGGACATCTTGGAGGACATCGGGGTGAGTAAATTATCAGCTAAAGTTTTTTTAAAAGTGAACTAATCCTTTAAGGGGGAAAACATTTTAACTAAAAGGGGATTTTAAAACAAAACACTGGGCACGTGTTCGGTCATGTTACGTGTCTTTATTTTAGGACTCATTGGAGCAGAACATTCTCAAACAATCATTTGTATATTATCACTAACTACAGTAAATCATGTGACGAGTTGCACTAGTGTCGCCGTCATCATCTCTGGAGGTGCGTCTGTGTCTGTATGAGCTCAAGGTGACCCTGCACCGCACAATTACCCAACGCAGGAATGTGTGCGACTGTACAAGGCAAACATTGTGCTTCACAGAGCTTTGCTTTCAGCAGACAGTCTGTTCCTCCGGGGGGTTTACAACACAAACACAATGCCGGTTTTGTTTGCTCACTGGAATCAAGCCAAACTCTCAGGACACTTCTAACATCCAGCAGCAAAGCGCACACTGTATCTGATGCATAATATTATTGAGCTCGTCATTCTAATGAGCAATTCTCTCTAATGCATCAATTACTGCTTGACATCTCCCATACGGAAATGTAATATATATATGTACACATATGAAATATACATATATTAAATATATCCACATATATAAAATATATAAAAACCTGTTAGAAAATGGAACAATTGACATAAAACCAGCCCTTATATTTTATGTATGTATAATAGTGTTTTTTTATATACATGTCACATATATAATTATCAGTTTTCAAATAGAATTTGTGTAGTATTTGTTTTGTTTTTATATGAGATGGTCAAGAAGAGGTAAAATAATAATAAATAATACATTTTATTTATAAAAGATTCGAAAATTAGATAGAAATTGAAATGAAATGTGGATAGACTTAAAATAAATAGTTAAATAGTAAACAGTTTGGCATATATAAATTAAACATATCGGTGACATATATGGTCAAAACATACAGTATTATATAAATAATAATCATATACATCATATTAATATTAGGGCTGTCAAAAGATTAATCGTGATTAATCGCATCCAAAATAAAAGTTTGTGTTTACATAATATATGTGTGTGTACTGTGTAGAATTGTTTATATATATAAAAACACACATTCATGTATATATTTAAGAAAAATTGGTTATATTTATATATAAAATATTTATATATAATATAAATTATATAAATGTATATACTGTATATAAATGCAATTATTCCTTAAATATATACATTAATGTGTGTGTATTTATACATAATAATTCTACACAGTACACACACATATATTATGCAAACATAAACTTTTATTTTGGATGTGATTAATCACGATTAATCTTTTGACAGCCCTAATTAATATATGTCAATATACTCATTTAATATGGCAAATTTATATATGTAAAAAATCTATATCAACATATATGTATGATATATGATAGCAATATATTGTTTTATATTTAGCATATGACGGCGTAGCGATATAGGGACATGTCATATATTACATTTCATATGGGCTGAAAAGACCAGTAGATGATTAAACAAATTGTTATATGCTTGACATCATCATCGTGCCAACAATCAGAGCTGTCACTCATAAAACAGTGAGTGTGTGAGATCACCGGACAAAGTCCATATACTCGCGTCCGTGAGTAAATCCTGCGATATAACCGTTTAATGGGGTTTAAAACAACTGGACAAACATGGAGGCCTGATGACCTGAAGCTTCAACTTTATGTTCTTGTAGATTGAGATCAGTTTTAGGGGGACTTTTGTTCACTTCAGGGGATTGGATGCCGTGTCGATGACATTATTACAGTATTAACCAGACATAGTTGACCTGCAACACTGTGAATATTACATTTTAGCATCACTAGGTCCTCAGCCTGTACACAAAACACACTTTTCTCGATACTAAGTGCACTTATTCCAAACTCTGTGCAGTTCATCTTCTGATACACTACAATCACTTCTTCTGTCTCAAAATCAACACATTCTCCTCAACATAAACATTCCTCACACACAAAACACTTTATTATTCGTACACAATGACCTTCAAGACACCAAAGTCGGACTGCTTGTGTTTTTATATTATATTTTGAATTGTTTGCTTAAGAAATTCTTTGCGTAACAAGAATGACTAAGCTTTATTGTAAAGGAGGAAGTCCAATGAGCACAGAAATGAAACCTTACAAACTAATACTGTACGATTAAAAAACAAGTGTCTACACATCCCATCCATAGAACATATTAATCTGTAAACATACTGAAGATATATATAACATGTAAAAAAGTATAGAGACTTCTTTTGATTCTCTCCATTCCTCCAAAGACATGAGGATATGTTTTACACCCGCATATAATGATTACAACTAATCTGCCAGTAGAGGGAGCCACTGAGGCTTCTGCTGATTGGCTTAATAATTTACATATTCTGACAATTCATTTTTGTGCAAGTAACATTCATTTACAACTATGTCATGATATTGCTTTGGAGCAAAGCTCAGTCACTAGTGTTTGGGACTCTTGTGATGTCATGACATCATTTCCTGTGCTCAAGAGTCACATGACATTAACAGATCAGGTGGTTGGCTGAACTGAATTTGAATGTGCAAAGTTTCTAATAGAGTACTTAATGATAAGAAAAATAAATGTTAGCAGCTTTGTCCAGGTATCACACACACACACACACACACATGGAAATTTCCACTTGCTCAGCCACACCTACCATTGGGAAACAACACAAAAGAAGTTTCATTGTTAAGAATTGCATATTTGTGTGTGTGTGTGTTTGTGTGTGTGTTGTTATAAAGAAAAGCTGCATTCATCTCCAATCAGATCTATTCAGGTGTGAACGTTTAAACACCTGAGGGAACTTCCTTCAATGGATAACCTTGAGCTTAAATACCATTGAAAAAACAAAAACTAGAAATACAGAAACAATTCAGGCTAAAGTGACACACACAGCACTGGGATCATGTGTGTGTGAGCGTGATGATTCTCTAGCAGCTGTAGATCCGTGACCCCGAGTGTGTTCACGGCCGGTGGGAGAGAGCCCACAGCTGCTCAAAACATCAGGACACATCAATAATCTCATTCACATCTCATATATTCTTATGGCCAGTGTGCATATTTCTGATAGTGTCAGTGTATATGTAAAGTGCAACAGTGCCCATCTACTTATTCAGTGGTGTTGGTTCCGGAAGTTAAGAAACAAAGCAAACCAAACGCTACGAGAACATTATTTGTAATATTTGACACAATAATATTTTGATTTGAAGCAAAAAAGTAGGACAAAAAACCCCCAGATTGATTTAAAGATGTTGATTGTGCGTAGAAACAACATATTTTATGTTTATTGCAAAATATTCACATACATACAAACATTTAAAGTCCCCCTGCAGTCAATAATTGTATCCCTTAAAACTCATCTTTGATCATCAAAATCACATATTTAAGCGTTTTTTCCTTGAAAACTAAATTCTTCATGCCTTAAAATGGCTTGAATGTAACTCAACACCCTTGACTCATTTAGTATGCACGGTTCTATGAATATGCAAATGAGCCCCGCCTCCACTCACTCACTCAGCTCAGAGATCCACTGGTTGACCATCACACGTCGATCTGATTGGTTGCATGTTTGTGACTCAGCAATGGTGTTGACATGAATTTGCATATAGTTTGTCTTTAAGCATATTAAACGCCACATAGATTTTTTAACTTTATTTTTTAAAGATATTATTTTAACACCGTCTGTCTGCACATGAACATATATATTTTTTTTATAGATTTTCATTTTGAGAGACTTTCCTGCAAAGTTCAGCTCCAACTCTAATCGAACACACCTGAACCAGCTCATTAGAATATTCATCAACACTTGATAATTAATTACAGACAGGTGTGCTGTTCTCTGAACTCTCCAGGAACAGGACTGGCCTCCTGTCTAAATCTGTGTCCGCAAATGCAAATCTCATACTTCCCTATATATAAGGTGAATAAAACAACACAGTATGGGAATGTCTGAATTCACAGTAAAAATAGTAGGCAAAAAGCACCTTTTTTTTTCGGCGAGATTCTGAAGTTTGCATATGATGGACACTACTATCCCATGAGGCCACGGGAGAGGATTTATGATTGGCAGTGAAGCGACGCTGGAAGGTCACATGATAATGACAACATGACAAATATGGTATGTCCGAATTTCATTCATACTATATATGATCTACTTTTTAGCTGTTACAACGCATTCAAAATAAGTGGCAACTCAAGAGAGTGTGTGATTCGAGACGTGATGTCTGTCGAGTCCGTCGGGTGAAAGTTCATTACTTCACGCCATAAACACACTGACTGTCACGGGACCCACCTTACGCTTGTATAACTCACACAAACAAACTTAATTGCTGTAAACGGCGGATTTCATTGAGTTTTGATCATTGCTCACATCATCAATGTCATCAAATAAATCAGCTATACTGTAAACCCTAATAAGTTCACAGAACTCCACAAATTTGAGGCAATCAAAATTAAGTTAATAAACTCAAATTAAGTTAACATGTAAGATTTTGTACAACACAAACATGTTAATTGCAATTGAATAAAATGTTGACTAACCTAACTACAAACTAGTTAACATTTTAACTCTTTTTACAACTAGCTGTTAGCTAAACACAGTTGCATGTGCTAATATAACTAGCAAATAGATGATCACAATACATTTGCATGTACAAAACATGTCTTAAAAAAAACTGCAATATCCTCGCTCTCCTGTTTTAACCTTCAAAACTGCAACACAACACAAACCCAACATAGCAGAGGATTAAACACTAACACATCTCGCATTATATTAATGCAAAACACACAAAATAACACTTTATTTCAACATTTATTCTCCTTATGCAGTCAGACGCAATCCATGCTAAAAACTCATTCAGTTTAAGTTCAGCGTAATACAATCAGTTATTCTCCCGGTTTCACAGACAAGGCTTAAGCTAGTCCCAGACTAAAATGCACGTTTGAGCTGTTTTAAAGGCACACTATGCAATATTTGTACCTTAATATAACAGCTTCGAAGTCATTTCAATGGTAAACGAACTCGTAGTTGGGCGAATCATCCCGATAGCAAACTGGCAAAACCAGTCGACGAAAACCAAAACGACGTCACATACATCAACAACATATGAAGCAGCCTCTATGGAAGACACTAGCACGCATTTCAGACGTGAATCACGGCATAGTTGATGACGAAAACAAAGAAAACGTGAGTGGTATTTACGAAAGTAACGTTAAATACAAGTACTCCACAGCGACTCTAGGGGTCACTGTTTGACAAAAACAAAAATCGCATAGTGTGCCTTTAACTAAAAGCAACTTTCACTGATATATTTTTTAACTCAAAATGCACACCAGTAATGTTTTTTTTTCTAAGGCACGTTTATAAAAGCTAGGTGGGTAAGCAATGTTTGAAAAACGCTGTTTGGAAGTTAGTCGGACTGACACACAAACAAACAACAATAATGTGTGTAGCCAATCAGCATTAGAGATTAGAGAAAAGCTCAGAAGAGATAACTGGAAAATTAAGGGTTATGACTGGGCGAGAGCTTTAGGACCCGCATTAATATTGGAAAAGTTTTCCAAGCCTGAAGACAGACGCGGATGTTGCTTTGATTCGGGTTCACACGTGAGTAACACTGGGTTTTAGAGTGTCATTGTGTGTCTGGAGCTGCTGTACTGTTGGCAACTAACAACCAACTCTTGTTTGTAATTACTATTGTGTACTTTACGTAAAACATTTGTGCTTCCTTGTCATTAGTGCGCTTTATTTTTTGTGACGCATTATTTTATAGTTGCGCTTCTGCTATGATAAACAGACATCCTCTCTTGGATTGCGTGCCAGCTAGTGAGAGCCGCGCGGACGACTGCTAGTGAATGCAGTGTTTAGCGTCATTAGCCGCATTTCCATTAGCCTTCAAATTGCGCAAATTGAAATTGCAAATTGAAAATACGCCCAATGGAAACAATTTCGCAAAAACTCCCATTGGAACTATACCATTATCCGGACCACACGTGTCTTTTAGTCCCGTATAGTCCGTATAGTCATCCCTGATTGGTCTTAACCCCAGTGACGGGTAGGTTTAGGGGCGGGGTTAGGGGTAGGCCATCGTATGATTGGTCTTAACCCCAGTGACGGGTAGGTTTAGGGGCGGGATAACCGTATAGTACCCTCCCATTTATCGCAAAAAAGTTTTTACGCTCGCATGAGGAGGTTTTTCAGGCATTTTGAAAAATAAATATTACGCAAAACTGCAATGGAAACAGTTTTTACGTATTTACAGTCGCCTGACGTAGAGGACGCGGAGTGTGTTTGGACAGAAGACGAGACTCAGTTCTTTATTAAACTCATAAAAGACAAAATAATTACAGGAATACTGGATTCTAAACCTCAAAGAAACGCCACAATCACGACCTCGAAGCAGAACTGAGAAACACAGAAACTCCTCATATGAGCCGCTCACAGTATAAGAGTCTGTCCTTGACATTAATGATTGGATAACACACACACACACACACACACACACACACGTCTCCTTCCATTAATGATAATGGCCAGTGCGGCGGCTGGATATACATAAACCTACCAACGTCTGTCGCCATGATTTTTGGAATGACTTATCACGAGAGGAACAAAAATACGTTTTAATCGCATAACACCGGTTAATGGAAACGGCGTCATTTCGCAATAGTTTTTTGTCAACATTTCGGAAAAAAAATCGCGTTTTGGAAAAAATCTGTAATGGAAACGCATTGTTAGTGCACTCGACTCGCTTGCAGGGGGATCGGGGTTCGAGGCCGACTCTGAGCAGGGCTGTCAGGATTGGAGTGTGAGTTTTGGAGGCGGAGCAATGAAGAGAGGGTGTGTTTATTTGGGTTGATTTCAAATATTAACAATGTCCAACAGCATTTTTGAAATACAGGTTACCCCACCTTTAAGTGACCTAATTGAACTAAGGCCTAATCTTTGCTTAGGCTAAGCCCTGTCTGTGAAACTGGGCCATTGAGTTCACTTTTTTCTATCAAGTACTAAGAACTTTCAGTCATTTTTTGAGCGAAATTAACTCATTTCATTTGGTTAATTTCACTTCGGGTTCACAGTGTATGATTTATTCAAAGCATACTCCCATTAAAACTAAGAATGTGAGCCAGTGTTGTGATTATCTGTGCTTCAATCTGTCCTTCACGTCCGAAGGCAGCAGGTCCATCAGACTATCTTCCACTATCAGAGCAGCCAGTTTTAGTAGGAGACAGTCGGCGATTTCTACAGGCAAAGACTCGAGCCTGTTTCCCTTCAGCTCGAGCCGAACCAGCTGAGCCAGATTCCCAATCCGTGGGGACAAGGTGGAAATGCTGTTATTTCCCAACGCTAGGACCTTCAGCCTCTTGCAGGAGAAGAGCTCTTCAGGGAGACTCTCCAGAGAGTTGAAGGCCACCGAGAAGAACTGGAGACACTGTAGGACGCCGATCTCCGAGGGAAGAGATGTCAGCTGGTTGTGCGAGAGATCCAGATGTCGAAGTTTAGTGCAGTAACACAACCGAAGTGGAAGCTTGTGGATCTTATTCCAGCTGACGTCCAGCGTCTCCAGCGCGCGGAGTTTGCTAACGTGTTCTGGGATGTAGGAAATGTCATTATGCCAGAGTTTGAGGGTCGTTAAACGTCGGCAGTGCTGCAAACTCAAGATTTCTTCTACGGTGATGAGCCTGTTCTCTTTAAGGTCCAGCTCTTGGAGATGGGAAAGGCTAAAAACCGCGCTTGGGATTCGCTCAAGACAGCAGCCTGTTAGCTCCAAAGTGGCTAGGCTAACCAGCTTCTTTAGGCTGTTGAAAACCTGAAGCCTCGTTCCTTCATTGTGAACGCACAATCGCAAAAGCTGATTGGAAACGTCCACAATACTAGGTGGTATCTTGATCAGGTTGCTACGTAACGTTAGCACGCGCAGGTTTTTGAGCTCACGTAAAGGGTTGAGGGAAGGACTACGAGAGAGTTCGTTGCTTAAAGGGCCGCTTAAGTGAAGCTCTTCCATGTTTTGTAAGTTGTACATCCACTGGGGAACTTGATCCGGGCCTTCAAAGGTCAGACGCAGAACCTTTAGGTTCTCGCACAGGTGATTGAACGCCGGTAGCGGAAGCTTAGCCGGACTGTTGATCAACGACATCTCCTGTAAGGCCGCGAGCTGCGTTACACTTCCAGGCACCGTGACGTTGCTTATCATTTCCAGTTTGAGCGACTCTACTTCCGAAACCTCGAAGACGGTGTCTGGTAGACCTGGAAGCATGAACAAGTGTAGCTCCAACCTCTCGCTGGCGTTGCGCGACAGACGAGCGCGGAGTTTATCAACCGTCCACTCATTGTTGAGGTTCATCTGCCTTAAACGGCACTCGCTCACCTCAGAGAGGAAGACGGCAAAGCGTTTGGAGTATAAGGCATCGTACTGGTCACTAAGGTGCAGGAGAAACGCAAAATCATTCTTAACATCCGGGATGTCGTTAATTCCCGTCTCCAAGCGCACCGCCTCAAAGGAATACTCTTTGAGTGGTCGATGAAACAGCCAGTAAAGTGAATAAATGCACAGCAGTCCATAAACCCCGACTAAGCATATGTAGCAATATGCTAATTTGGAAAACAGATGTGCTTTGTTGTAGTTGCAGCAGAACGCCTCAAACCCGGTCAGATCTGGAGGCACCGAACACATCACCACAATCTGGATGTTCGGGACCAAAACGATACTATAAATAGTGATTAAAGCAAATTTAAAGACTTTGAGCACCGTTTGAAGAACGTACATGAGGTAAAGAAGATCCGCTTCTTCAACATGTGTCCGAAACTTCTTGACTCTTTCGAACAAGGCCTTGGCTTGCTCGCCCTCTTTTTTATCCAAGAGTGACGCGGCCGTTTCTGGCGATTTCTGATCCTTCACGGAAGATCGGATTAGAGACACCATGTCGTCGTCGTTGCCCGTGTCTGATTTGGTCATTGTATTCTTTCTCCATACGACCATTCTCTCTTCTCGCCTTTCTTCGGACACTTCGCTGATGGCTCTTGTGGTCCAGGGAGAGTCGAAGCATTTCCCCAGTATGATTACAAACATCTCGATCTTAGACGACGTCCCTGGGAACTTGAACCAGAAGCTGCTGGCCACCATAAAGATCATACTGTGGATGACGACGAGGTAAGGGAAGTATTTGCCATACCAGTGCACGGCACGTTCATAGCAGAAGTGGTTGACGAACTCGTACTGGTGGATATCGAGGCCGTTCTTCCTCCCGAACACCTCCACGATGTTTGGACTGAGATGTTTGGTGATGGCGAACTCCCACAGGCTCTCGTTCTCCTTGTGCTGCCGTATGTGATTGCAGTCCCTGTCTCCGTGAGAGAGACCCGTGAGCCGGTTCGGCAGGCAAGATATCTTGTCTTGCGTCAGCTGAGGAGAAATGAAGAGTGTCTCAGCATCAATGATGTCGATACATGAAACACTGAAATCATGGACATTTAACCCTCTGGTGCTCTTCGGTCATTTTTGACTGGAAAATTTTAAGTTAATTTTTTACTTCATTGGAATGGTACGAAACTTGGTAAAGGTTTTGGCACTTGCTGTATGAACACACACAAATCATGGATAGGATTCGAAAAGGTTAAATGGTCCTGTAAAAAATAGTCACACTTGTGCTCCTCGCGGTCAAAAATGAGCGCATTGGAAAGGAATGGGAGACGAATTTCCTCTAGTGGAAGCGTTTGGTACTGCAATCTCACTGAACGCTCATTTTTTGAGATATCAACCTCAAATTTGGAACACAACTTGTTTAGATTTATGGGTTTGATTTTCAAGCAGTTTTAGAGTAAAACATGATTTTGAATTTACATATTTCATATAAAAAATTTAAATAGTATTTTTGTTCATTTTTCATAACAATACACATAAAATTCACATAAAAGTTAACATTTTTAAACTTTTTTCACTTCAGCAATAATCTGCCAAGTGTTGTCTTTGAAAAGAGATCAAACTTACGTTTCATTCAGGATTTACCACAGCTTAAAGGGATACTCCACCGTTTTTTCATATTAAACTATGTTATTCCCTTAACTAAGACGAGTTGATGCACACCTCTCTCGTCTCAGTGCGTGCACCAATCGCTCTGGCGCGCGGTGACACTTTGATAGCACTTAGCTTAGCCAGTTCATTCATTAGGGACCAAACGGAATCGCACTTGGGAGCACTTCCGCCATACATTATAGTTATCCATTTTACCCGCTTAGAAAAGCGCCACGTTTTATTCTGTGTCACCATACTTGGTCGTGTAACTACTCGTATAACTGTATTTAAATGGGGAAAGCGTGGAGGTGTTTGGTCGCTACTAACTTCATCTCGGTCTGGTCCCTAATGAATGAACTGGGCTAAGCTAAGTGCTAAAGTGTCACCGCGCGCCAGAGCGATTGAGTGCACGCACTGAGACGAGAGAGGTATGCATCAACTCGTCTTAGTGAAGGGAATAACATCGTTTAATATGAAAAAACGGTGGAGTATACCTTTAAGCTGGAAATTACATTTTCAGGTCTATGCTCAAAAAGTGAATAAATGGATTCTAAATACAGCGTAAATATAATTAAGTATAAAAAAAATCCCCTAAAATATTAAATAAAAAGTATTATCCAACTGAAATATAGTACATTTATTTCATTACCAAAAAAAAAAAAAAAGAACCGCACCAGAGGAAAGATCAGGAGCCGTTGTAAACACACCTCACAGGGTTTATCTAATCAGCAAACGCTCTTGTCTAATCGCGTCTCTTTATTGCACACACTCCTGATCAGAAGCTTCGTGCACATTCACGTGCCACTGGTTATTTGTGGATTTTAAATGCAGCTTCCCAAATGCAGAGGAACTAAATATTTTTTACCTTTGATAATGAAGTTCCACCACTTTTGTAGAGCAAATCTCATCAGTGCTACCGACTCATGACCTTATTTATAATCCCAAATACTGTGTTTACATGTAGAACCGGGAACATGTTGAGTGTCCAACACCACTGAAGAGTTTTAACATACACATATTACCAAAACATTTCACTTTTCAAAGGAATAATTCACCCCAAAATAAGCCTTCATGTAGCATTTGTGAATGTAATCGATTTGAAAGCTGTGGTGGAGGGAAATAATTTAAGTTGTTCCTCACACAAAACATCACATGACTTCTTAATAAAGTGCATGAGTCACATGGACGAATGTTATTATATTTTTATGATGGTGTTTGTTTTGGAGGCGCAGTAAAAATCACAGTCCTCTATCAATGAATGGAAAAAGCAGCTCAAAGACTCTTTAAAACGGCTCCTGTCGTGTTCAAGAAGAGGAACTGACATGAGGACGAGGAAATCATGACATTTCATTTTGATGTGAACTTTCTTTTTAGATCGTGAATAATAGCATGAGCACACAGAGAGTTTGAATCATCATATCTGAATTCTTAGTAAATCTGACGTAACAACGATATCACATGAACGCTGGCTTCGGCTTTTGGCTTAGTTTGAGGACACTTAATATTCAACAGTATTATTGATCTCCTGCATTGACACCATTATATGAGAGCTGGACGATATATCTATATATAAATGAACTAAATTAATAACTTTTTTACAACAAAAATAAAGCATCACTGAACTTACCTAAGCTGGACTTTTCTTCTAGAAACAAACTGTTGCATTATTTTCCTGTTATCTCTGTAAAGCTGCTTTGAAACACTCTGTATTGTAAAAAGCGCTTTGTAAATAAAGGTGACTTAACTTATTTTAACTTCAGCTACGGAATAAAAAATGCTAACTGCAACTTTTTATCTCACAATTCAGACTTTATAACTCGCAATTGCGAGTTCTTCCCCCGGTTTCACAGACAAGGCTTAAAGTCTATAGTCCCAGACGTTTCTAAGCCACGTTTATTAAAGCTACTTGTCCTAATTAAACTGAGGCCTAATCCTGTCTTAACTGAAGCCCTGTCTGTGACACCAGGCCTAAACCTCACAATCAGAACCT
The DNA here is from genome assembly GCA_033366665.1 of Phoxinus dragarum. NCBI lineage: Eukaryota > Metazoa > Chordata > Actinopteri > Cypriniformes > Leuciscidae > Phoxinus > Phoxinus dragarum. Next base: position 42,358 of record JARPMJ010006947.1, read on the forward strand.
TTTTATTGCAAGAAATAAAGTCAGAATTGAGAGATGTATGCCCGGTTTCACAGACAAGGCTTGAGATAGTCTCAGACTGAAATGCATTATTGAGCCGTCTGAACTGAAAGACACTTGCACTGACCGATCTTAAATATATTTGTGCCATTGTTTGTCTCAAGATTAATTCCAGTAATGTTTTTTTTTCTTTCCCAATGCATGTTTATAAGAGTTGATCTAAAGACTAATCCTGTCTTAATCTAAGCCCTGTCTGTGAAACCAGGCCATAAAGTTCATATCTCGCAATTAAAAAAAGTATTGCAAGAAAAAAGTTGGAATTACTTTTTATTTTTTATAGCAAGAAATAAAGTCAGAGTTGTGAAATTTAAAGGTCATATCTCTCAATTTTGACTTATCAGATTTTTTTTTTTTTTTACATTTAATTCAGAATTGCAAGAAAAATGTCAGAATTATGAGATAAAAAGTTGCAATTACTTTTTTTTTTTTTTATTGCAAGAAATAAAGTCAGAACTGTGAAATTTAAAGTTCATATCTCGCAATTTTTACACTTTTTTTTTTTTTAGACCTCGGAACTGCAAGAAAAAAAATATATAAAAAAGGTTGCAATTACTTTTAAAAATTTTACCAAGCGTCCATGACATCATGTTGCGAGCTGAAGATGCCGTACCTGAACCGTGCAGCCGAACACGCCGATCATGAGCATGGCGATGCCCAGATACTCCGACAGGACGTCCCACCAGGGCTTCAGGACCCGGAACTGCGGGTTCTGCTCCGACACGATGTTCCTGAACTCATTCACAGGGATCATCTTCACACTGACCCCGGAGAGAGAGGGTTCAGCTCTGAGTGTCAGAACATCAAACATAAGGGTTACACTTTACAATACAACCTTATAGTTAACATGCACTAAGAATACTTCTACAGCATTTATTAATGTTAGTTAATGATAATTTCAACATTTACTAATACAGGTGAAACTGGAAATATTTGAATATTGTGCAAAAGTTCATTTATTTCAGTAATTCAACTTAAAAAGTGAAACTAATATATTTTATAGACTCATTACATGCAAAGTGAGATATTTCAATATTATGGCGTACAGCTTATGAAAACTTTTTCACAATATTCTAATTTTGAATTTGGGGTTTTCATAATCTGTCATCCATAATCATCAAAATTATGACAAATAAAGGCTTGAAATATCTCACTTTGCATGTAATGAGTCTATATTATATATTATTAGTTTCACTTTTTAAGTTGAATTACTGAACTAACTTTTGCACCATATTATAATTGTTCGATTTCACCTGTAAATTATTCAAATCAAAGTTTGTAATTGTTGACATAAGTTAATACACCGTGAACTAACACGAACAAACAGAACATCTGTATTTTTATTAACTAGCGTTAACAAAGATTAATAAACATAATGTATTGCTCATTCATTGTTAGTTCATGTTAGTTAATACTTTAACTAATTAACCTTACTGTAAAGTATATACAAAGTATAATACCCTTACTTAAAATAATGAAGTTGAGCAAACCTGATCAGTCACGACACGTATATACAGTATAATTATCCCCGCATATAATAATTATATAATTATAATAATCCAACTTCCCCGCAACACTTCTCTAGTGTAGTTTCTGTCAGTCAACATCTCAGAAACAAGCTTTGTGTCTCTCAGGTTTAATGTGACTTCATCTCAAGCACAATCTGTTCATGATACACACACACAGCTGATGTCCGGCATGTTCAGCTATTCTTGTAGTTTCGTTCACAAGTGTGTAAATGATAATAATAATAAAAAGCCGATTTGAGAAAAGCCCAACTCACCTGCGCGAATGAAGCGAAGCGCGCGTGTGTCTCAGCAGCACGTGCACGAGTGTGTGTGTGTCTCAGCAGCACATGCACGAGTGTGTGTGTTTCATCTCTCGGCCCGAAACACACTCTGTCCTTCAGCTAGAGGACTTCCAGCGGCACAAGTTTCTCTCAGGGTTTGTTTGAGGGCGTTCAGGCGTTCAGGCGCCTCCCAGAACGAGTTTCTTCATGAGAACGCAATGAGTCAGAGACGAGACGGCCTGTCAACAGCAACACTCATTATGAACAGCCATGCAACACATTCATATTCAGCATTCATATTTCAACGTCTGATTGACGTTCCGTTGTGAAATGTAAACGGCGCGCGCGAACTGTCGTCAGATTAAACAAGCAACTTAAAATATACAGTATCTGTACAGGTTTGGCGCCAAATCTCCTCTAATATAGTGAAATATCATGACAAATGACATTTATATTAATATATATGCTACTCTGCGTGCAATAACATAGATCATGTAGTTTAAAAAATAAATAAAAGTATTATGTAGACATTTTATATGTAACAATTTTTTTTATGTCTATTACTAATTATTACACTGTTTTTATTTTTGCATTGTCTAGTTTTTTAATGCTATTGTGTATATATATGATACTTTGCGTGCAATAACAGAAATATCGTTTTTTATTTTTATTAAAAGTATTTAGACGTTTTATGTGTAACGATTTTTGACTATTTGTCTTTATTACTAATTATTACACTGTTTTTATTTCTGCATAGTCTATTTTAATTTTTTAATGCTATTTATTGACAAAGCTGCTTATACATACACTCTAGTTTCTAATGTTTTATTAATTAATGTTTTTATCTTGACCGGGACCTTATAGTTCCTTCATGTAAAAATGTTTATGGAATGACAATAAAAATTGAACCTATAAATAATAAAATTTAAAATAATTTAAACATTTTAATCTGAGGATATGCACAGGTTTCTGAGGCGGTTAAAACAAATATATTTTAGTGCATCTTCTCCACTCAAAATATTTCAGTTTAAAGCTGATTAAAATTTATTTCAGCGTTAATGTCTTTTTTTTAAACCAAAGCATCTATATTTAACGCGCGTGCACGTAATTCGGTGTTTTGTCGCCACCGCGCGACTGAGACAAATCAAAACAAACCAGTGCAAGAAACATATGCTTTTATTATACAATGTTTGTACAAGGTATTCGATGCTGTAAAATTTACAAAGCAGGCTTTAAATAATCCTTTATATTTAAATTTGAGTGATTTAAAAACAACAAAAGCATCCCTTTTAAAAACAAAAAGCTTAATTTGTAAAATGAGCCCCGGTCCAGTCCATTATGAGTGAACGGGAGCCAACATTATCCAATAGCAAAGGGACAATAATTCAAAAATAAATAAAAGAAAATAAGAAAACAGACTTCATGCAATATACCAATGTACAAAATCCCTGGAAAAGCAGCTTAAATCGGTTTTTACAAATACATCGTGTCATCAGCCTGTGAAAATCAGCTTTCATTTGAGCAAAAACACCGTTGGCATCTAATGCCTCTGTAGGCTGGAATACAGTCAGATACATCTGGAAACGTTTTACATCCCATTTTATTAGTAAAAACTTTGTGTGTGTGTGTGTGTACATCTCGAATAGAAAATCATCAGACAGCTTAAAGCCGAAAACCTGATTTCCATGTTAGCTCAGGGTTTGTTTTGGCCACGGCTCGAGCCTCGGACATACTGACGCGGGTCATGGCACTTTATTGGGCTCCGGAGGAGGTAGACATCCACACGACTGAATGCTTTTACAAAACATCCGGTACAGAAGCGTCTGCAGCACGATTATCCTTCTCGACACACACAACTAATCAGCCAGGAGTCTCAAAGTGTGTGTGATGTTCAGAGATCATCCAGAACAACAGATTTACTGTGCGCTAATGACACTGGCTGAGAGAGAGAGAGTGTGTGTCAGTGAGAGTGTAAAAGAGAGAGAGAGAGTGAGTGAGAGAGCTAGTGATTGTGACAAGGGCTGGGAGAGAGAGTGAGCGAGTATAAAAGAGAGAGAGAGAGAGAGAGAGAGAGAGAGAGAGAGCTAGTGTTTGTGACAAGGGCTGGGAGAGAGAGAGAGTGAGTATAAAAGAGAGAGAGAGAGAGAGAGAGAGAGAGCTAGTGTTTGTGACAAGGGCTGGGAGAGAGAGTGAGCGAGTATAAAAGAGAGAGAGAGAGAGAGAGAGAGAGAGAGAGCTAGTGTTTGTGACAAGGGCTGGGAGAGAGAGAGAGTGAGTATAAAAGAGAGAGAGAGAGAGAGAGAGAGAGCTAGTGTTTGTGACAAGGGCTGGGAGAGAGAGTGAGCGAGTATAAAAGAGAGAGAGAGAGAGAGAGAGAGAGAGAGAGAGAGAGAGAGAGAGAGAGCTAGTGTTTGTGACAAGGGCTGGGAGAGAGAGAGAGTGAGTATAAAAGAGAGAGAGTGAGTATAAAAGAGAGAGAGAGAGAGAAAGAAAGAGAGAGAGAGAGAGATGGAGAGAGTGAGCGAGAGTGTGTGAGCGAGAGAGCTAGTGATTCTGGAACGGGCTGGGAGAGAGAGTGAGTGTGAGTGAGTATAAAAGAGAGCGAGAGAGTGTGTGAGCGAGAGAGTGTGGTGAGCGAGAGAGAGCGAGAGAGAGACAGAGTGTGTGAGCGAGAGAGAGAGAGCGAGAGTGTGTAATAGAGAGAGCGAGAGAGTGTGTGAGCGAGAGTGTGTGAGCGAGAGAGAGAGAGCAAGAGAGTGTGGTGAGCGAGAGAGTGTGTGAGCGAGAGAGAGAGAGCGAGAGAGTGTGGTGAGCGAGAGAGAGAGAGCGAGAGAGAGAGAGAGCGAGAGAGTGTGTGAGCGAGAGAGTGTGTGAGCGAGAGAGAGGGGAGCGAGAGTGTGTAATAGAGAGAGAGCTAGTGATTCTGGCACGGGCTCAGGCCCTTCTGGCACGGCTCCATGGTCACGGCGACTCCGACGCCGCTACGACCTGACGTCATGTTGGTGACCTCAGTCCACGAGTCTGTTTCTGGGTCGAAACTCTCCACGCTGTCCAGGAACGTGTTCCCATCATACCCTCCTGCAGAGAGAGAGAGAGAGTGTGAGAGAGAGAGAGAGAGAGAGAGAGAGAGAGAGAGAGAGAGAGAGAGAGAGAGAGAGAGAGAGAGAGAGAGTTACATCCACGTCTGCGAGTACTTCTTCTGTAATCATCATAGCTCACAGCCTAAACCTATTAACCAATTAGCATTTCTAGCACTTCACACACACATGACTGTTTCGGCACCGTTAATGTTAGGTTAGTGTAACATGTGACCTTTCACACATACAGTCTGTACTGGTAACGGATCATGTGTGAACAGGACCTTTTCAAATATACCGGTCAATTGGTTACCAGTAAGGGAAGTTCCAATATTACCAGTATTACCAATATTAAACTTTAACTCATGTAAACACAATATTTACATTAAATGAATGTGATTAAGC